>SNQJ01S0047045.1:59280-79948 GCA_010110895.2 Picea sitchensis | reverse complement strand
AGTTGTTTTATTTGTTTGTGTGTAAGGTCAGTAGGTCAGCAGAAAATTGAAGGCCAAAGTGAAGGCCCTAAGTTTATGTTGAGTTTTTTTTTTTAGAAGCTGCATCGATAGGTTTAGGTTGTGTTTTTATTTTTTTCTTTACAGTGCCAAAGAGTCGAAATGAGGTCCAATGGTCAGGCACCTGGTCTACTGTTCTTTGCTACCTCATAGGGAGGATAGCATCCCCATTGGAGCTATTTGTTAGTGCTTCCATTTTTCTTTCCATTTAGAGTCGGTTTTTAGTTGCGTCGTGAGCCATGCATCCAAACATGTGAAGTTGGATACGTAACACCGTGGGGTCGAAGTCAAAAAGTGGTCGGTTGGCTCTTGAAAATGGGAAGGGATATCAGATTTAAAGCATCTGTAAGTGGTACGGGTATGTCTTTTCTAGAGAGTCAAGTCATGTTAATAAATCAATTTATACGTGCCCCAGGTTGAGTCAAGTAGTTAATGGAAGTCACATCGGAAAGTGAAACAACTGTTATCATTTCATCATGAAGGCCGAGAAAATGAAAAATCGTGGCATTTGTATCATGCATGCCCTGCAAACATTATCACATGTGTTCTACACCTGGGGATGTGCCATGGAAAATACGCAATTTGATTCAAACATCCTGTCGCCATGATTTCACTATTCTTTGACACAATTCCTCCTTCTTCCCGACTTGTTATAAATTCCAAATGCTCGAAACCCATTTTAGTCATGAAACCAAGCTCGCACTTTGTTTTCAATTTCCCTTTCCAGTTCAGGTTGATCAAAGTTCCATGCCTGTGCATTTAACGGATACACCGCATGCATAATACATACTAGTCGCACCATGGGGACCTCCAAAACATAAGAAAAGTTGTGCGGAGAAACATAATTTCCAATTCCAAGCCCCAAAACGAATGGGATTTGTTCTCACCCATAGCAGGCATTCCCAAGGATGTGAAAGAAGTTATTCCTTTACCCACAAAGACGATCATGTCAAACCATGTGGAACCTGAAGCGAAAATACTTATGCAGGGAGGAGAGATAGTAGAAGTCCTGTCTCCCCAACAACAAATACCTCGGAGAAGGGGTAGGCCAAGGAAGAACAAGGAATTTGAGGAAGCCCGAGTTTCAGAAGAGCCATGTGCCAAGTGGGTGGCTGAAGATATACTCATGTGTGCCATCCAGCTGGAGCCCGCTGGAGGATCAAGCCGCAAAAGAAGAAGCAGAGTAAGGGAAATGGGTACCATCGGAGTTAATGATGAAGAGCGATCTCAACAATTAAAGCAGGCAAAGATGGCTATCGCTGAACTCTACCAGGAAAACATGGAGTTGAGGTAGAAGCTAGCAACAAAGACTATGGAAGAATCAACATGGCAAGGTCGCAAAGGGAATGTGTCATGGTTAAAACGACGTCTCAGAGAGGCGCAAGACACCATTGTACAGTTGTGTGAAGAACAGAGGCTATCAGAGGAAATTCATACAAAGAATTCCAGGGAGTGTGAAGCAGCTGAAAAGGAAGCTCGCGTAGTGCTCGCCAACGTACAAAAAAAACAAGTTTAGTTGGTGTTCATCTCTGCATCCGCCAAACAGAAGACAAATTTTGGTAGTTTTGAAGGACATATTTCCCTAAATAACTCTACCTTTTTTATAATGGCCATGACCATCAAACAACCACTTTACGTGCACATTTTTCCCAGCAAATGAGCGCATGGAAGAAATCAAAGCCTTTATAGAAGATAGCAAGTTCCTGGCAGACACCTATCCACTCAAACATCTAATCGAAGGGAAATAATGAAACATATTTTCCTCATATCGAGACCTGACTGATGATCAGATCCTCGTGGAAAATTTGCGAAAAGTCATGTGTAAAAAGACATGATTATTTTCTACTTTTGGATAGCGCATGTGAAGAGTCTCTAACGCATACCACTCAATTTCCTATTTTTTATAGCTAGCGGTTAGAAAAATGGGCAKCCCGAGTGGTTCCCTCATTTATATATTTCATCTTTTCGATGTAAGACATGTTGGTTGGAAAAATTGGTATAGACCATAGCTATTGTATGAAATTTGAGTTCTACTTAAACTTAATGCAAAATTCCTGTAACTTGATGTGAAGATTCTAATTGTAGCAATTGGATGTATTGTTTTCCCTTTCTCGCATATGTGTTCCCTATTATCTTATTCATATATTTTTCTGTCTATTTCATAATGAATTTTTGAACCTGTGGATTCTCTCTGAAACGCTCCTTGTTTGCGCCACTTAGACAAAACGCTTTCTTCTGAAAGTTAACTTCGAATTTTCCTGCAGCGGTGGTCTGAGTTACTTCATGTAATTTCTTTTTTCCACATATTACTATTTTGCACTGAAGACTATTGCTTTCTTAGCCTTCATCCTCTCAAGTTCAGTCACCAAGTCATTTGTTTATGTTGTTTCCTTGAATCGACTCCATAGCCCACCGTCTTATTTTCTTGCGCCAATATAACCAAAGACCACTATATCAAAGGTGTTAAATCTAGTCACTACTTTAAAATCCATATCCCGCGCAGATACCGCACCCCTCGAGAGAGTCCTCTCCGGATACGAAAGGCTAGTTTCGGGTGTCAAAGTTGGTTGAAATAGTTACCTTCATCGTCTGTTTATCATCCAAACAGATTTATGGAGTGCTAACACATATCAACATCAACTAAGATACCTAACACCGGTGAGAGATGGTTCAAGGCCATGACCCTGAGTGTTTCTTTTTCCAAAGAATTCCTCAAACCAGAATACCAAGGGGACAATTTGTCAAAGGGTGTGCCTAGAAATCATATGTTGGAGGGATTTGATAAGTGTTGAAGGTGATTCAAAGATACTTCACCTATGAAGGAATATTTAACATTATATATCAATACCATATAAGGCTACTGCTACACTTCACAGGTAAAGATGCCATGAATATCTCTTTCTACCAATTTAGACGTATTGACAAAATGTCTGATAGGGTCCAAGCCAAATCAAAAGCAGTTGATACAAGTGTCTTCCATTCAACCCTTATAAATATGCTAGTTATTGAGGAACTAAGAAAGAAAAATATGGATTGGGAATAATTTATAACCTCTTCACACTTCCAACTAAACGTTTCTCCCACTCCATAGTATAAAATGAAAAGCCCTCTTCATATTGATAAGACTGTAAATTCATAAGTGAACAAGAAGAGGAAGAGCACTAAGACTACTAGAGATGATAAAGAAACTAAGGATCATGAAGGAGTAGGACCTTCACAGTCTTCACATAAAGAAACTTCACCTATACCAAATCCCAGTCCAGTAGAGGTTCCTTCAACTAAAGCTACAAGTTTGAGAGGAACAAAGTTGGTGTTTCCTTCACCCAGTTCATTTGACAAGGTTAAATCTACGAGGCCTCTTACCAAAGCATCAGCCAAGCAAGAGATACCTACRAAGGATGATGCAGTAGGAGCTTCATCCCATAGGAAAGGTAAATCCATAGTTGTTGAGAATCCTGTTGAAATCATTGACACCACTACTCCTCAAAAGGAGTGCAATCATTCTTTTAAGAGGCTCAAAAGACACCTTAAAGAGGCAAGGGTTGAAGTTTATGAAATGAAGAAGGGGGATTTGGTTGCAAATAATAATCTTAATGGACTCATGGATATGTGTCATGAAACTGTTAACAAGGACATATTTATAGCTAAAAGGTTTCGACCCCTCCATAGGCAGCTCATAAACTTATACAAACAAAACAAAGCCTACCAGGCTCAAATTAGAAAGCTAAATATGGAGTTGCAAACTTTAAAAGAAGATATGGCCAATAATAATCTTTATATGTTAGCTAAAGTTTCCAGCAGGAAGATTTCCAGAGTCGAAAAATGAAGAAGATGAACACCTTAACTCATATCAATTTTGACAGTTTCCTATTTTTTGTATTTTACAATTTTGAGGATGGTCATGTTTGATAAATCATGTTCAACTACTGAGTTATTATCTTCTTGGTCATATATCATGATCATATGTTATTTTAATAGTTGGTGGCACTAGGAATGGTTTTTGGAATATTTTAATGCATTTTCAAATGAAATAAGTAGCTATAGGAAAGTTCACAGTGCCTGGTGTTGCGAACTCTGTTGTGAACTCTTGTTTTGGATATTTTGAGGGAATCAACATCTTCCTGATGGTCATATGAATTCATGAAACTTGTCTGAGGGTCAGTTTTAAGTTGGGAAGCCACCTACCAAAGGAAGAATGTGCTCAAAGGGAAAATTCATCAACAATAAATCAATGTTAAGGGCGTTGCCAACATTAGCCTAGTTTTTATCATTTTAGTTATTTTACATTATCCACCTATTTCCACGCTTCTTTGAGGGCACATGGATCCTAGGATAAGGTAGTTGTTTGGATTTAAAAGTTGTCATTGACAGTATAGACTATAAAAGAAACAATGTAACTCAGTTAGAAGGTTCAAATGAATGTTATGAGAATCATATTTTGATGTTGTGAATGTAATATAGACAGCTCTGATTTTATGAACCAGACCTTAGACATTTTGGCTAATAGAAATCATCCTTTTCCCTTTATCATATTAATTTTTTCTTCCTCTGATATACATTTGTTGAAGGTTTCAATTGATCTATTGTATTTGCATTTTAGTGAAGGATTTGTTGTGATGTTGTTCACGATTCTATCAGAGTTTCCCTTTTGATTTAAGAAGCTCTTGTTTCATAAGTTGTTTTTCATATATCTATTAGTATTACTTGATGTAAATGATAGATATATTTCACCTTTCTTACTGAAGTCTTCCCCCCTATTCATCTTATTCTTTAAACCCTGATCCAATTTATTCAAAACATCATTTGTTTGTGCATCTTATCTGGAACTTGATGTGATTGACACTGTTTTCCTGTGTTTTTTATCCATTTTCCACCTTATCATAAAAAATTATCTTTAAACCTACTTATGGGTGCTAATCTTACACTTTAGCAGTCAAAATGTGACTTTCAGTGCTAACACTAGTTAACTGATACTAAGAGGGAGATTGTTTCTTTTACTTGAGCATACACATGGAAACCCCATATTAGTGTGCATTACTCCTCTTGTGGAGATTTCTATATATTGTACTCATGATCAAGTATTAATACAATGTCATTTGATATGGTTTCTTAGTCTCTTATGTGTGAAGATTGATTATATTTTTCTCTCTCCTCTCTTTCTTTTTCAATTAACTAGTGTAGTATTTCCTACTCATAATTAGATATTGGAGTGTGGTTTAATCTTACATGGTATCACAAATATTATTGTGAAGGATTATTCAATTTTATTTCATGTTTATAGATCAGATTGGACATCCCACAAAGAACTATTGATCAACCATCTTCTTCAGTGATCTTGACACCCTTCAAATACTTTGAGTGGAAGTCCATGATAGATCTTCTACTTTGTAGTGAGGGTTTGTATAGGGTCACCATGGGGATTGAGGTCGAGCCTACTTCATACATAGAGAAATAAAACTACTTCAATAGAATGGATGAAGCCTATGATATATTTTTCTTGAGAATTTATATAGATATCCTCTTCCCTGTTGATACTTGCAACACTCCTAATGATTTTTGGACAAAGTCGAAGGATTTGCTAGGAAAGAAAGACAACCTAAGAGGTCATCGACTAGAGTCTACATGCATTGAATCCAAGTGATTTTGACACCCTACAAGAATAATTCTATAAATTTAAAACTTTAATTTCATGTGTTAGGGCTTGTGGAATTGATAAGAAACATGAACAATTAATATTTTCAATTCCAACCAAGCTAGAACCAGAATATTTTGTCTACATGTGTTCTTTTCATACTACCAGATTAGCTATAGGGTCTACATGGAATATTTCATCCCTGGATGAGTTCATGGAGTTACTTATCCATGAGAAAACAAAGATCATCCATATAGGGTAACTCAAGACTTCAAATCCCCATGCTCTTACAGCTCAAGGAAGTTCAGAGAATAATAAGCAGAAGAACAAGGGTAAGAAGGACCAAGAGAAAAAAAAGGAAGATAAAAAAAATTCCACATATGAGAGTTTGAGTTCCAAGGAATCAAAGAGAAAGATTGAGAATATCAAGTGTTCCTACTATAACAAGGGGTTCCCTCCTAATATTTCTTGCAAGAAAAAGACTATAGATATCATGGCACAATTACTTGAGCAACATTACCTYGAGGATTGTATCCCAGATAACAAGGAAGAATCCATCGGACAAGCCATCATCAGAAAGAGGTAATGGTCATGTATTAATTTCTATTTAATCTTATCCTAATTCTTGGGTGCTTGATTTAGGGGCTACCCATCACATGGCCTCATCGGATATACTTTTCTCATACTTGGAGACTTGTTCCAAAACACTGATATTCATGGGAGATGATTCTCTTACCGAGGTGTGCGATAGGGGTAGAGTTGATATAGACCATGTATGCTTTGAGGATGTACTTAATGTTCCAAAGATTTTAGTGAATCTTCTCTCCATCTATAAAATCACTCATTTAGGTTGAGGGAAGAAAGTGGAGTTCACTCTGAACTCAATTTTTAATTCTAACTTGTCATATGGTTCAAAAATTGTTGTTGGTGAGGTTAATCACCATTCCAGGTTGTACACATTCTCTCACTTTACTCATAAATATGATTACATATCTCTTATAAAACATTATAATGAATATTCCAAGTTGTTAGATACTACTTTAGATACAATATTCATTCAGAGGAGTGTTAAGTTTGAATAGGGTCCTTCACAGGTACTTCTGGAGTAGTTCACACCTCCATCTCTACCGCCACTAGTTGTAGAACTTTGTGAGACTTGTTCAAATTATATTTATGATCATATCTATGAATCTGATATCTATAAAAAAATTTATCAAAAGCAAGAATTTGTAGGTCCATATCATCTACCATTATGGGAACAATAGACTCTTCAGAAAACATGTGATTTAGTGGGTGATCTTGCTGATCCATGGAGAACCTGATTTCAGTTTGTGGAGCCTTTGCAAGCTCTTACTACCATGGAGTATTTTCTTCCTATTTATTGTTATATGGTACTTGGATTAGACCCTTAGTCTTATGCAGAGGCTAAAGGTAACTTCCGTTGGGAGGAAGCTATGAAAGAGGATTACAATTCCTTGATGGAGAACATTACATGGGAGTTGGTTCCTCTACCTTACAACAATAACTTGTTATATGTAAGTGGATTTTAAATAATAAGAACTTCATTAAACTTATTTCGATCAGATTTATTATTAGATCTATGAATATGATATCTATTATATTTATAATTAGAATTAATAAGTTTCAAGTCCATAGGATCTACCACGATGGGCACAACAGACTCTTCAAGAAGCAGGTGATCTAGTGGGTGATCTCGTCGATCCATAGAGAACCAAATCTCAGTTTGTGGAGCCTTCACAATATCTTACTACCAAAAATCATTTTCTTCCTATTTATTGTTATATGGTACTTGGATGAGACCCTCAGTATTATGTAGAAGATGAAGGTAACCCCCATTGGGAGGTAGCTATGAAACAAGAGTACAATTCCCTGATGGAGAAGAACACATGGGAGTTGGTTCCTCTACCTTCCAATAGGAAGCTTGTTAGATGTAAGTGGATTTTCAAGACAAAAAGGGATATTGATGGATAAATTACAAAGTATAAGTCTTGGTTAGTAGATAAATGTTTCTCACTGGTACAAGGCATTGACTATAAGGATACTTTTGCATCGATTGGCAAGATTGACTCCATTCGATTAGCTCTAGCTAATGCAACAACTAGAAATTAGGAGATACATAATATGGATGTGAAGAATGAATTATTACATGGATATATTAATGATGAGATATATCTGGAAACACCAAAGGGATATTTTTAGGATCTATCATTAATTTGCAGGTTGAGGAAGTCATTGTATGGACTCAAGAAACCACCTCGAGCGTGGTATGCTAAAATGGACACTTATCTTCTTTGTAGAGGTTATCATAGATGTATATCATATCCTAATGTGAGGAACAGATATTCCCCTCTATTGATAGATCTATATGTATATTATTTACTCCCAATCGGGAGCTCAACCTCCTCAATTGTTGCAGTGAAGACCGCTTTTCATTATAGGTTTTCTATGATAGATATGGGATTGTTACATTGCTTTCTTGGTATTGAAATCAACTAGACTAATTTAGGAATCAAGATTTCTTAGTCCAAGTATGAAAAATATATACTTGATAGGTTTTAGATGACATATTTCAATCCAACTCCAACACCCTTTTAGTTAAGGGTTAAAATAGAGGATGTCAGTGTATCACCTTTGGTTGATTGTACTAGATATTGATAGTTGGTGGGGATTCTTCTCTGCCTTACAAACTCTTGGTCAGACATCTCTTATGTAGTTGGATCAATTTCCAAGTACATACAAGAGGCACGTGATCTTCCCTAGAAGGTAACAAAGAGGATTCTTAGATATGTCAAGGGGACTACCAAATTTGGTATACACCATGCAGTAGAATCTTCCTTAGATCTTGTTGGTTACATAGACTTATACTGGGTAGGAGATAGCATTGATCTCAAATCCACTTCAGGATATGTCCTCTACCTTGGATCAAGACCTATTTTTTTGGTCAAGTAAGAAGCAATCAACAATTCCTTTATCATCAACAGAGGTAGAGTACGGGGGTGCAGTGAATGTTACTACTTAGACTATATGGTTGCAACACTTTCTTACAGAGTTGTGAGTTCATTTTCATCATTTGGCTGTTATATGGTGTGATAATCAAAGTACTATCAAGATATGTAGAGACGCAGTTCAAACGCAGTGGTCCAAGAACATTGACTTTCATATGCACTTGATTTGAGGGAATATTCATGATGGAGTCATTGATATACAGTTATATCCATCTTTAGAGTAGGTGGCAGACATATTCACTAAGTCTTTCACCAAACATAAGTTTGTCTCATTGAGGGAAATTCTAGTAGTGAGGGATACATCAACTTAGCAGTTGAATAGGTTAGCATTCATTTTTTTGTTAGAAACATATTTTGATTGGGGGGGGGTTGTTCCAATTGGGTTTTCCCTCTTTCCCTCACTTTTTTTTAGTTGTTATGCATCTATAATTGTACATGAGTATCAAACATTGATTCATATTGTCTAGAATCATCACTTTGAACACCCCAGTTGTGTTTCAATGGGGGTGTTGGGGTACATGCACAACTACATACTTAGTGACATACTAATTTTTTCCATTTTTCCTACTATTTAGGAGGATTGTTATTTATATCATGTCTATTTATAGAAGGTCTATTTTTAGTAGGTGGATGCATATGTAATAATACCATGGGTTTCCAAAACCATGGGCTTATAAACCACCATTAGGTAAATTCCTATTTTCTAGGAGGAAGAGTGCTTCATTCCTTGATTTTAGGAGACAATTCTTATTTCATGGCTAGAGAGTGCACTCGAGTGAGAATCTTGTTCTCTTGAATAACTTCACTCTTCTCCTTAAATATTATGTTCTATTACTAGTCATGGATTCCATTTATATATGCATGAGTTCTCACGTATGCATGGCTAACTCCATTTATGACTAGTTAACTCCATTTTTGGCTAGTTAATTGATACTAAGATGGAGTTTTTTTTTTTTACTTGAGCATACACATGGAAATCCCAAACTAGTGCACATTACTCCTCATGTGGAGAGTTTTATATATTGTACTCATGATCAAGGGTTAATACAATGTGATTTGAGTTGGTTTCTTAGTCTCTTATGTGTGAAGATTGATTTTATTTGTTGGACATACATTGTGGAAATAATATTCATGAAAATACTAAGTATGGAAGATGTGCACAAAAGAAGAAGAAAGAAGACAAGGAAGGATCAGGAGTGCATAGTTGAGGCACATTCAAGAGTATAGTGCACAAAAAAAATACACTTAGCAGAAGAATAAAATAGAAGGATAAAGCAAAGGAATAAAGTAGAGAAAAAAGAAAGAGAAGAAAGTGGGTGAAAAGGAAGGAAAATAGTTCGACATGCTAAAAACAACAAGATGCGCAAAATCAAGAAGACTAGCTGTTGAGAAGGAAAAATAAACATGAAGGAATAAAAGCGGATAAAGCATCCTGAACAGCGAGCCGATACGAGTTGTCAGGAATTTTCAAGAATTGTAATAGGGTTTTGGGGTGAGCAAAGTAGGGTTTTAAGCCCTAGAATTCATGTATAAATATGTAATGGGTTGGGAAAATAGGGGTTCACTCTGATTCTCTAGTTCGCTCTTGTTACATTTTTTTTCTAGAATAGGATAAAAAGGAAAGAGTCCATGTCTCAATGTTCATGAGATGTTGCACAGAGAGAGAGAGGCTTGCATGGCAGAGCGGCTAGGCTAGAGGAAGGAAAATATAGCATGATGTATATTTGTAAGAAAAATGTGCAAGCCTGAGGTAATTACAAAAAGAATAATAAATAAGTCAGTCATTTTGGACGTATCCCAAAGTTGGGTGAACCACATTAACTACTGTGTTTATTTGTATATTATGTGATGGATAATGAATATTCTCTATATTCATGTTAAATTAGATATATTCCTTACATGATAGTTGTGCAATGGGTATGAATGTTATAGTACTTAGTTTATGTTTAAATTTGGAGTAAGATGGTAATACATAACTAGATTTAATAATTAACCTAAGAAGAGAAAATACAAAATAATGTGCACGGAACATATAAGTAAGAATGACAAAGATGATCACCTCCCATCCCCTCACTACTGCAAAAATACAGTTCCTATAGCCCCAATAGATGCCTCAGGTGAGACTTCACTTGCATGCAAGTGATGCTGAAAGGTTCGATGTTTGAATGGTTTTGTTGGTCAAGATAACTCAAACCCAGGGTCTTACAACCGCATGCATGCCAACAAATGGTTCCATTGCTAGTACCCAAGATCTTTGATTGAGGGAATGTTTTGGAGACTGAATAAAAAATAAATCTCGGAATGGTTAGAAGGGAAGGAACACAATTTTTATCGAAAAGAGAATAGAAAACCTTGGATGAGTGACAAGAAATGGATGCAATGGTATGTGTACACAAAGTTGCATGAAATATTCTTTGGCAAGTTTTTGATTATTTTGAATGAGTGGTTAGAAATATTAGTGGAGAATACTAGAAGGTATCGAACTGCAACACTGGGGAATTTGACTCCGGAGTTGGTAAGGAAGTTGAATTTTGTAAGTAATAAAACTTCTCACGTAGTAGATTTGTGGTTGGATAGTATATTAGGAGGATATATTTTAGAATTTCCAGTATATTGTACCCAGTCATACAATGTTGCAGAAAGGGATTTCTTCACAGGTCCACGTAGAAAATTCATGAAAGAATTGGGTACGTGGATAAAGATGTTTTTGTGTGAAATGTGTGTGATGACAATGGAGTCTCAATGCTAAGGGGCTTTTCACACATAGGGAAACCAGGGGATGAAAAGAGGATATTATGAGGATATGAGAGAATGAAGGAATAAAAGAAGAAGGAAGGAAGGGATTGAGGATGCAGAGAACTGAAGAAGTTGTATCAGAGGAAGAAGATGAGTTTGGTGTAGTGTGCAGTGGAAGGAGGTACAAGAGAAACAATATCGGGGATGATAAAAGAGAGCCATGTAGTGAGCCAGAGTGGAGAGGACCTTGAAAAATAGTCCAAATCATGGAGATACCACACATAAAAGGAGATGAATAAGATTCCCAATATAGTCCTATAATAGAAGATTCATCTAGTCCTACTCATACTGGATCCTGTGTCGAATCCATGAAATCATGTGCACCACCACAATCATATATAAAAATTGAAGATATATCAAAAGAACTCATAGTTAGCAAGGAAGGATGGAGTAGTAGAAATTAGAGTAGTGGAAGTAGTGTGCAGAGTTAGAGTCAACCAACATCGCTAGGAGGAGGACTACACAAAGAAACATGGAAAGGGTAGAAAACAACCTCAAAACTACCTGATTTTTAAGGAGTTGGGTCAGAGGACCCAAAACAAAATCTATTTGTCTGTGAGGAAATTTGGGCTGCAAAGAATTTCTAAGATGAGGCCATAAATATGGTGTAGTTGGAAAAAACATTTAGAGGTTGTGTGTTATTCTAGTACATGAAGCTGCAAAGTACCACACCTACATGACAAGCTAGTACTTTGGCAGAGCTAAGACAAGAATTGTTGAAAGAGTTCAAGAAGCCAAAGTCTGAGTCGCAGTACATCACAAAGATGAAGGAGATTAAATGAGTGCAGACTGAATCAATATGGGATTATGACCAACATTTTAGGGATGTGGTGGGTAGACTGACATTCCATATCCCTGATCAATATCATTGAGAATGGTTTATTGCAGGACTTCTAACACACATTCACAGGTCGTTGATTCAAAAGAAGATTGTGTTGCATCCTAAAGCTTTGGATATTGCAATGGAGTTGGAATCATACCCTATAGGAGATAGTGGAGGGATGGAATAAGTCCAAATGTAGTTGGCTTCCCTGATAATTCAATTGGAAAAACTCACAAAAGGGAAGGAGAAACGAGAACAAGTTTGGTGTACCAAGTGTAGGACCGAAGGCCACCACAAGGACGAATGTCCAACATTCATGTAATATTTGGAGACTGGAGCACGGAATAGACTACCAGGAGGATGATATTGTGAGATATGTAAGAAATGGGGACATCATACAATTGAGTTTCCATTCCTACATAAGTATCAGAGTACACCAAGGAACTTATTTTGCAATTTTTGCAAGTTAGTTAGAGATGAAGAGAAGGATTGTCACGCATTGGATTTGATGAGGGAGTGCACTTCAGATATGTAAAGGGTTCAGGAGGAGAATGTTTTGGAAGAAGGAGGTGGTCCACAATATAATAATAAGAGAGTATTTAACCCACGAAATAGAGGAAATTTTGGCAGATGTCGAGGCAAAGGAAATTTTGGTAGAGGAGAAAGAGGGTCAATAATATGTTACAATTGTAACCAATTGAGACACTTAGCGCGAGACTTCCTGAATATGTGTAAAACGTGCACATATTATAGAGCCCTGGACTATGTGATAGAAGATTGTCCTCAACTAATTGTGAAATGGTAGGCCAGAGGAAATCAAAACCCAAATCCAAATCAAAATGTACAAAATATCTCAGCTGAAAAATGTAACGAAGGACCTATAATAGCAGTAGTTACATGCAGAGAATCTAGAATAGGAGATGATTTGAAAAATTGAGGGAAGTGGTCTAAGAAATGGTTAAGGAAGTCACCAGGACCTATGCCAAGATTTAACCCTCAGCAAGAAAAGGAGAGATATCAGGTTACCAGAAAAGAGGTTCTTGGACAGGATTGGGGGGCATCAACATTATCGGTGTCACATGTCAATGATTGTGCTAGGCCATAGAAGCCAACTAGGAAGGTAAACACTCTAAGATAATTATTGAGAAGCAGGGATGATTTTAAGGATGGAAATTTATTATAAAATGTAGAAACCTTAGCGAATCTTACTAATCCTTCATATGCCAACTATAAATGTTTGGCGTTATTTTTGTAAAAATATTCAAATTTCTAAGGATTTTGTATAGTTTGTATAAAATTTTGGCTATTTTAAAGTTAAAATAATTTTATCCTATAAAATTTGGGCGAATCATTTTTAGAATAAAGAATCTTTTTTTGGGAAAAGTCATGGAAAATTAGCCCATGAGCGAAATTTAGCCCCTAAAATCATCCCTATTGAGAAGTTGCATAGAGCTAATGAAATATGAAATGATATTGAATATACTATATGGAATGATTTATCATTGTACACAAGGAAGGGAAACTCCCATCCCACAGAGGATGGTGAATCAAGTACTGCACAGAAAGAGGACCAGCGAAGAATTCATATTTAGTGCACGAATTTGTGAATATGATGTGGATAATGTTATCTTGGACTTCGGATCTAATGTGAATGTATTGCCTAAGTAGACCCCAGATATGATGGGAAAATCGAAGTTTATCTGGTCTCGTGTTCAATTATGGCTCATGAATCAACACAAGATAGTACCAATTGGTCGATTGAAAGGATAACATGTGAACATAGATGGGGTGCACAATGTGGCAGACTTTGAAGTTATTGAGATCATGGATGACACTCAAGCATATCCAACACTGATGGGACTTGAATGGGCCTTTGATAATTAGTAAATCATTAATATGAAGAGGGAAATGATATTTGAAGTTGGACATTTGAAAGTTACTACACCATTGGGCCCAACAAAAGGAAATAGATACATAGAGCCAACAATAAGAAATGACATTGACAACTTGTATAACATGATTGCATGGATGGATGATTATGTTAACCCGATTGTAGATGGTGCACTAATTTGGAGTAGTATCATTTCATCTGCATCTGATTCAAAGGAATGCCTCGAGCATTGGAAACAGAGGATGCATGAAGTATCAACTAGACGATCTTCACACATAACCCGAGCATTGCGTTGTATTGGAATAGAGCTATGTAATCCACCCAGGTATGATGGATTGAATGATGCAAGTTTGTCTGTAAAGGTATTTGAGTTGCAGGTACCCGAACAACAAAGGTTGTTGGCACTAGATTTTGTCCTAAAAGCGACTCCGGGTAGATGGTGGTTTTGCACACAAAAAGGGAATGGAATATTGGTCACAGTGAAGAAGACTAATGCAAGTGAGATTTGGTACCGAGGTAGAAAATATTGCATTGAATTATACAAGGGAGAGTGATTTAGTAGGTCATGTTGAGAAGTGTAGAAACTTATGGAGTTCATTACTGAAGATAGAATGGATGCACAAATTTATACATACACTAGATACAATTCGAATAACTAGTATTTGGAATTGGAAATTGGAAACATTTACATTTGAAAATGAATCTCCATCAATAAATGCAGCGCTAGAGGCTATTCGAACCAAAATATTTTCAGAAGAAGGGTCGATGGAGGTGGTACCAGTCTACAATGCACACAGAGCTGCTACGATTGTCCATGAGTTACTGGAGTGTTACAATGTTTCTAAGGAATATCATGATGAAGAAGGTCTTGGGAATGTACAAGTACCTAAAACATAAGGCGAATGGGAAGTAGAAGGGCCAAATCTTGAGTTTTATGCGTACACACAACCAATAAATACATGGAAGGTAAACATTGGGACAATGGAGAATCCAAATCTTGTGCAGATAGGGGATTACTAAAGTGATGAGACAGTAGAGAAGATTGTTGACTTATTGTGCGAATATCAAGATCTATTCCCAACTACATTCACATAAATGAAGCCGATAGCTGGGGACTTAGGAGAGATGAATATTCCATTGAAACCAAGAGCTAAGTCAGTGCAATAGAGACCTTACAGGTTAAATATGAGGTACAAGGATGCAAGGATCATTGAACATGTGGTAGAATCAGAGTGGATAATTCCAATGGTAGTGTAAGACAAGAATATAGGAGGAATAATGATTTGCGTGGATCCGAGGAATTTGAATGATGCATGTTTACATGACCAATTTCCAACACCATTCACAGATGAGGTATTAGAGAACGTAGGGGGAAGAGACTTTTTCTTTCACAAATGGATTCTCCAGGTACCATCAGATAAAAATTATGCAAGAATACTAGTACAAGACTACTTTCATGACAGAGTGGGGAAGTTATCAGTATACAATAATTCCCTTTGGACTAAAGAATGCCCCTATAGTTTTTTCAAGATTTTTGGTTGCATCATTTAAGGAATTTGTTCATAAGTTCCTTGAAGAATACTTAGATGATTGGATTTTTTTCCATCTACAGAAGGATCACATCAAATTACTCAAGATAATGTTGGATAGATGTAGACAGTGCCAATTTTCGTTGAATTTGAAGAAGTGTTTTTTGTGCGCACCGTTTGGAATTTTGTTGGGCCATGTGGTTTGCAAGAAGGTATTACTAGTGGATCCAACCAATATTGTAGTGATTCTGTATTTATAACTACCTACATTAGTTAGACAACTAAGGGAAACTCTGGGTCACATAGGATATTACAAGAATTTTATCAAAGACTATGTGCAGATCACAACACCTATGGAAAACTTGTTGAAGAAGGAAGTGAAGTTCCAATGGAACGAGGACTATCATAAGGGTTTGGAAACCTTAAAGAAACAACTAGTGACCGCGCCAATTTTAATATTTCCAGATTGGATCAACGAGTTCCATGTTCATGTAGATGCATCGTCCATAGATTTGGGCACAGTACTATCTCAACCAAGGGAGGGAGACATAGATCACTCAATTGATCTTGCAAGAAATAAATTTTCTATAGCATAAAATAATTATACTACCATAGAATGAGAAGAATTGGAAATGTTATACGCGCTACAAAAATTCAGACGTTATTTACTGGGGTCTCACTTTTAGATGTATACAAACCATTCTGCACTAAAATAATTAGTGAACAGGCCAGTGTGGAGGGGGGAGAATATGCATTTGGCTATTTTTGTTTCAGGAATATGATTTTGAGGTTTTGGTGAGACCAAGAAATTTTAATGCAGGACCTGATCATTTATCATGCATACTATCAGGAGACGATGCATGGAATTTAAATGATTGCTTAATAGATGCACAACTATTTGTAGTCAAAATGGTGGATGATTACTTCTCGGATATCGTGCAATTTATAATTATAGGAATGTCCCTGACAAGAATGACAATTGTAGAGAAGAAACAACTAGTAGTGAAAGAAACAGATTATCAATTGATTGCAGGAAACGTATACAAGTTGGGTGTAGATGGAATATTGAGACAATGTGTTTTGGAACATGAAATTCCTATGATACTCACATAAGCACATGAAGGGATTGAAGGAGGAAATTATGTAGGAAACGTGACTGTGCAAGGCTCTGGTGGCCCACACTTCATAAACATGCTAAGGAATATTGTCAGTCATGTGATTTATGTCAAAGAGTGGGAAAGCCATCCAGGAGGGATGAAATGCCTTTAAATCCATAGGTTACATTGCAAGCATTTGATAAATGGGCCATAAAATTTGTGGGTCCAATCAACCAACAAGCAAGAAGATCGGGGGTGTTATAGCACAATTTGTATATTGGGAAAAGATTGACCCAACCACAAAATCATGTGCTACAACTATGTGACACTACACCCAATGTCACATCGATGTAGGTCCTGCACTTCAAGACTGAATAAAGATGGTTGTCATCCTTATTTCTGTAGAATTCAATGAATTAAAACAGAAAATATTACCATCAAAAAGTACCAAAATCTATCCCAATAGATGGACCTAGGTTTGTAGGTTAAACTATCAAAGTTAGAGGGTTAGTCTAGGGTTAGTTTGTGAGATATTAGTGGTTAGGGTTAGAGATTAAAGCATCCATAATGGTTGTAGGTTAGTTTTACTAAAGAAATAATAATTTGTGGGAGAAATAGGATTTCCTAAGAAAGGAAAAATCCCCAAGGTATCAAGATCATTATCCAAAGGAGACAACTTCAAAACTTGAAATTTGTATGTTTACCAAGGAAGTAATTTGTTTCCCCCATGCACTAAGTAAATGACTAGTTCCTTTAAGAAAGGGTTAATGGAGTCAAGAGAAAATGAAGAATATATATAGGCTATTTCCTTGGGGGTGTAAACCCATTTACTCCCCAAGGCAAGCTTCTATTAGCTATGGTTTTAACTATGAGGGTGTATGCAATTATACTCTTAGTAAACCCTTATGAAGCAATATTCCCTTTGCAATAAAATGGTGGAAACACAAGTAGGGGTGTATTCCCTTATAATACCTACTTGGATCAAGAAAATAGAACTGTTAACTTGTACAAATGATAATACAATGAAATAAATAACACCCTCAAGCATTAAAAGGAAATAAAATCTAGAATAACCACCAAAAAAGCAATTAAGAAACCATTCCAAGGTTATCTCACCCTCTCCATCAACCATAACCAAGACATAGCCATAAAAAAAATCACAAGAGAGAGAACTATCCAAAGAGAGAGAAACTTTCATTCCAAGAGCCTCTCACAATGGAGTGTTATATTTTTAAAATGAGATCTTATGATCTCTATTTATACAAAATGTAGCTAACATAGTTTATCCATATAATATTAGGGAAAACACAATATTAGGAGTCAAAAACCCTAATATTTCCACCTTACAAAGATAATATTTAAAAATTATCATTAATTTCACTCTTGTACAAAGAAACCCCTAAAATAAAGGTGATGTCATCCCTTGAAGAAGGATGTTTTGGAAAATTGAGCAAGTTGTTGGATATAGGATACAAAGTAGGGCCTTCAAAGGCCATGTGTAAATAATTCAGAGCCTCTCCACCTCACAATTCCATGTGTCATGCTATGATTTATCATCAACCACCATATTCCCCTCAAATGTGATATCAAGCCCCTAGGGAGTGACATTTTTCCCCTTCTGGAAAATTCGTTTCGCATGCAAATGATGGGATATGTCTATAAATTTATCTCTTAGGCCTCTGAAATCATCTCTCTGTCATCTGGAATGTGGGCCTATGTCATCCATCCTTTAGGTTGCTTTCCCTCATGGAAGCCCAAACTAGGATTTTTCTTCCAAAACTGGCCACCAACCTGTACCTGCAAGACAAATGGATATGCCATACAAGGATCTCAATTCAAAGTATCATGAAGAGTGAATAAATTCAATGAAAGAACCATAAAAGCATGTATACCAGGACTGCATCATAGAAACATGTTCTTAAGAAACTAGATGTTTTGCCAAGTTTGGTTATGGGAGGGTTGGCATGGTACTTATTTTCAATGGATCAAACCCCCTAAGTCTATAAAAAACCCTATATGCATCATGTGAATGAAATTGAATGGATGGGGGAAGTACTCAATGGGCATGAGGTTCATGATATGTAAGGGTCCATAGTATCTCATTTATGGGTGCCTTTGTGGAGGGTGTGCCACACCTTCGTCCATGATGCATTTTTTCCAATCCCATTGATTGCATTTTATCTTTGCTTATTTTCATTTTATTTCAATAAAGTATAGGGTGAGTTGGAGGTCATTTCCCTGGCGTGGTGATAAGATATCGAAAATTTCACCCACAAGTACTTTCATGGAAATGAGAAGGTTGAGTCCTGAGGACACCCCCTTTCTCTCATCCATGAAACTAAGAGACATTACCCTCGTGTGATGGATAGAAATGGTGATTTCATACCATTAGATACCGATGGACATGATAGGATGGCTCTTGATGAGACCCCCCTATCCTCAACTCATTCTTTAAGTGTCTTTATTTATTCTTTTCATGGGATCCTTATTTTCTTGCGGAGAAGATTTTCATTTCTTTCTCAGGATCCCCTAGGAGAAGCATCTAGAAGGTTCTTTTATTAGTATTTTTTTTTCCAGGTAACTCCCCTCTGGGCCTTCATACCCTTCTTCCCATGAAACGGGGAATGGTCCCTTCTAGGGTCATTCTACCCCAAAATCCCAAGAGATGATGTCATGAGGGGAAATAATGATGGAAAGTGGTAAGTATGGTCGGGAGTGGAATGATGAATCATCAAAGGAAGCTCCCAAAAACACCCCATCCTAAGGGTGACCATCTACTTGAGTTCCCCAAGCCAACCATCAACATTTAAACAAGGTAAAAGGCATAGTTTCCAAAATAGATGTCTCATAATAAAAAATAACCTTTGATATACAAGCTAGAATGCCTCAAATATTAAAATTATGCCCACCATCATACCTTACTTGTACCGCATGGAGAAAGACCCAAGTGACCTGTGCTGGCAGGTCGGTGTGGATGATGACCAAGTGTTGGGTCATTGTGGTGACAATGCGGGTCTCTAGCTGTGCAAAAGGATATTGTTGGTCATGTGGTCTCTCGACACTTCATATATGCAACCTGATGGCCTCGAGACATTATCTCCTTGGTTATCCACAAAATGGGGATAACAAGGGGCAAGGTACATAATCACTAGAACGGAGTATTTGAAAAAATGGGTAGAAGCAAAACCAATCATATACTGCACCACGAAGACTACTATGCGATTTCTATTTGAGAATTTAGTCACACAATTTGGATGCCTGTTCATATTACTCATTGATCAAGGAACGGACTTCCTGAATAAAACAATTGCAACATTGATTGAGGAGTTTCAAATTCATCATCAGAAGAGTTCCATGTATCATCCTTAGGCCAATGGGAGAGTGGAAGCATTCAATAAAATCTTGGAGAATACTTTGACAAAGATTTGCAACGTAGGGAGAGATGATTGGGACTTAAGAGTTCCTTCATTTTTATGGGCCTATAGGACTACAAGTAAAATGTTGACAGGGTAGACAACTTCCAGGTTGCTCTGTGGGAAAGAAGAAATAATGTCAATGGAGTTTATTCTACCTATATTTTGCATTGTAGTGATCAATGACATTTCAGACCCAGGCGTAGTAGAGGAGAGATTATCACAGTTGGTACATCTTGAGGAAGATTGGTTTGTCACATTCTTACATCAACAAGTTCAGAAGCCAAGAGAGAAGGCATGGCATGATAGACACTGTAACGACCCTAAATTGATAAATGGTTAAGATTATTAAGTAAGAGTTAATTAAAGAATAATTGAGGATTGACTAAGTAATAATAATTGGT
>SNQJ01S0047045.1:19815-31269 GCA_010110895.2 Picea sitchensis | reverse complement strand
ACTCATCTGGCGCTGGAATGGCCTCTTTAGGGAAAGGTGGTTCTTTTAATGCCATCATATCCCTGTTTTCTTTTGCCACAGAAATTGAAGGAAGATCACTGAGAAAAAGGCATACTACTGCACAATCATCTACTTTGGAAGTTGGGTATTTCAGCCTCTATGCTCAAACAACGAATTCAAAAGAAATTTAGATGAGTAAATCACTATTTCAATTTCCCAAGAGTGTTTTGCCAAGACTTTCCATTTCTGAACTTCCCACTGGTTAACTCGGAGGGATCCCCGCTGGTTGATCCCTTTCTGATATCTGCTGGAGGAATAAAAAAATCCATGGAAAGACCAAGAACATTGAAAACAATTTCCTCTATTGTCCATGTTTCTTCGATTCTGGTTTTGGTAGAAGTCATTCCAAGTTGACCTCCAAATTTAAAAACTGTTATAACCGACCGACCTGAATGAGAAATCATCACACCATGAACAGGTTTGTAATGATAAATTGTGGTTTCTATGGTCATTTCCCAATACACAACATCATTTTCGGTAGATTCAATTCGAGTAAGGTGAGAATATTCTACATATACAAGAAAACCAGTCTTTTGATTGAAATAGCTAAAAAGAGCATGTCGAATGATTTCTGTAGAGCCATCATTACGTTCTTCTAAAACAGCAGGACTGGCTGCAAGCTTCAAAATAAAGAAATCTTCTTCTCCGATCCTTTTCTCCCCTACACAACGAGCATTAGCAAACATCCTTGCAGTTTTTTGAGGATCTAAACCCTGAATGGCACGACGAAGAGGCCGTGCTGGACCTTTTGCAGCATGAGATCCCAACCATGGAGTTTGTCGCCAGACAATTTTACCATTGCTTCCAGCATGAACTTTATTTCACCCTACAACAAGCTCCACAGACCACATATCTAGCATAAATTGCCACAATACAAAGCACCCAGTTTCAGCAGACCTGGATAAATTTCAAGAAACTTTGGTGGGTGTTTCATATTCTGTGGCTAGCATTTTCAGTTTTCCCATGGTATATGAGTTCTTCAATGAAGTATAGAGCTTTGTGCAACCAGTTGCAACAATATATTGTTGAACAATGTATTGAGCACAGGACATTTCAATTTGGATGTGGTCTCTCAATGAAATGTGAGGAGTAAATGCGCCATCATCATGAGCAGCGGAGGAGAAAGAAGAGATAGACACAGGGCAAAGCGGGCATGCCAAAATGCCCAGAAAAATCCACGAGTTGACTGAGAACTTGCCATTGCTATTACTTTTATTATTATGTTGTCTTAATATCAAGAACGACGACGGTACCAACCAACAATTGGAAGCAACATTCCATTTCCACCGCCTCTCCTCCTCTTCCAAACAATCGCACAATTCCTCCGCTGGTCCTTCCGCCAGGGTCGCCAACGCCGCCACCTTGCTGCTCCCGCTGGCAGACATTATTCGCATCTCTGTAAAAACCACCCAATTAATTACAAATTATAGAAACCACCCAATTCTTGGGGTTCGAAACTACTGGGACGTTCAGGTAGTAGAGCCCATGATTATTTGACACATAAACTCTGGTCGACACCTAGGCACACAGACTAACTCTGTTTTTATTTTTAAGTTTTTGGGGGACTAATCCCACATTCATGAGGAGAAAAGATAAAAGAGTATTGATATATGCCAATAGCCACAATGCAATCCGACGAAGTGAGCCCGAGGCTATCTTTGGAGTTTGGCATTGGCGTTGGCTTGTGTGTTTGTTGTTGGTTTATGAAATGGTGCTTGTCCTCGGTGTTGAGTATTCAGAGGTTGGCCCTAGGCCAATATTATCGTTTTGGAAAAAATATTTAGCAAAATATTTATATTTTGATAAACAAGACTAAAAGGCAAATTTTGGCTCAAAAGACCAAATTTTGGCTAATAAACCAAATTTGTATTTGCCCACAAGAATTAATTTTTTCCATTTCAAACCAATTCACATTTTTTTGCTAAAAATGCACCGGAACTCGCTTTGAAGCTCATGCACAGGTACTCATCTTATGCTTGATCAGTGTCAAGCACTTTCTGTCGCCTTCACCATTCGTCGTGAGCAAACACATATGCCTGAAATAGATAAGTATTATTCATAACACTGATTCCCTATTATATAGGGTTCTAACACACTGCTGAAAGAACGTCATAGCCTCTGTCCTCCAACATTGTGAATGAGACCAAGTTTTTCTTTAGACTTGGAACATGCATAACATTTTTCAATTGAAATGGTTTACCTGACTCCCTCTGAAAGGTAATGGTACCAATACCATTCGCACTATATCATCCATCGTCTCCCATCTCTATATGCATTCTGAGATCTTTCTCCTCCAAGTCACTGAAAGACTCTTTATCTCCCGTCATGTGGTAGGAAGCACCACTATCCAAATACCACACCGATCCCGATGCACTTGATGCCATGCATGCGATCAAAGAGAAGTCAAGTTCAAATTGCGAGACAAGAGCCTCACTAGTTGTAGCTCTAACAACCATCTTGTTCTTCCTCTTCTGCGGACAGTTTATAGTGAGATGCCCATGTTCATGACAGTGAAAACACTTAACTTTTGACAAATCTATCTTCTTGACTTTAGACTCGTATTTTGAATGGAATTTCTTCCCTTTCCCTTTCCTTGCCTTGGCAGTCAAAGCACAATCCTCTTCATCATCACGCTTTGATGAAGTTCCATCTCTGGTGTTTCGCCTGAACTCCTCTTGCACTAGATCTGACCATAGTCATTCCCAATATGGCAATTTTTCCCTTCCATTGACAAAGTCTTGATAACTGTGCCAACTCTTGGGAATTCTTAGGAGAACCAAGCTCACCAAATCATCAGTAGCAATTGTTATTCCCACACTTCCAAGATCATCCCAACATTGGACAAACTTCGTGAGATATTTTGGAATGGTGTCGCCCTTCTCCATCTTGATCTTCCTGAGTTTATCTTTGAGCGCCAATTTCCTATGGTCACTACTGTTTTGGAACAGATCCGTCAAAACCTGCCACATTGCATGTGGTGTGGTTTTCCCATGGAGACTTGAGACTATGTGGTCTCATACTCCCTCCAACAAAATCCTCCTCGCCTTTGCCACTTTCTTTTTCCATGCGTCAAGATTTGTAGTGTCTATCGCATCCAGCTTAGGAACATATTTGTCAATGTAATCCTTCAATCCATTCTCTTCGAGTACTACTTCCATCTTTTCCTTCCAAGCAATGTAGTTAGAGCTTCCCTCAAGTGCATACTCCAACCTCAAGTCATTGAAAGACATTTCCATCTTGAATCAACTGTCGCACCAAGAAAATCCTACAAATTCGAATGTTATCCAACCACAAAACTCAACTGCTACAATTCCTCTTTCCCTGGGAGGTTCGCACCCCACCTGAGAGCAGCCTGAGGGAAGTTTGTACCCTACTAGTGTCTAACCGACGAACTTTTTGAGGAGGTTCGCACCCTACCAATGTACAGCCAGCGAAAATCACAAGGAAGTTCACACTGTAATGCATAGTGGGGTGAGGGAAGTTCGCATCTCTCCTTTGAGAAACATGTGAGAATATTGATGAATTTTGCACCTCTCCTTTGAGTAGGGTGTGATAATTTCTACTCCTAGAAATGTGCATAGTTTTCAATACTAATGTTTGCACCCTGCTAGAGATGGGACATGTGAAAATACTATTATTTTTGCACCTCACTTATGTGGCTCTGTGACTCAGTAAGCTCTAATACCATGTAGAAATTTCAATACAAATTAATTATTTCTTGTGATTCTCCTGATCTAACAATTATATGCCACTGTTAAATACAGAATCACTTCTACTATTATTCTTGCGGAAAATTAAACCACGATCACAAAGTGAAATATCAAGAACACATAACACAGATGTTTTACCAGGAAAGTGTAAAGCTAAAAACCCTACTATCATATATTATGTATATCATGGATCATGAAACAATCTCATACAAAAATCAGCAAATACATGTGCCAATTCTATCTCCAGACAACCTGCCTCCTCTGCACAATCCCTGCAATTAGAATTCTCACAATGAATTTGAATTGCCTAGTTTTCACATGCTCATGAGCATATCTACTGCATGTGTGAATGCATGAGTGCACTTCACTCAAATCACAACTGATATCCAAACTGTCCCTTTCACCTCTTATCTCAACTGGGTCTCCACTGGATCTGACATGCATGTAGTTAACCATGGTGAATCTTCAGTTGCATGTGAGTTCACTTATTGTGAATTAATGAATAATTAATTCACTAAACTCTCACTAGTGAAAGTTTTGTTACAACTAGTACAACTAAGCTTAACTCACTTAACTACACTTATAATTATGTTACAACTCCAAATCACTCAGTTATAAATGAGATAATAGATTAATATTTATTGTCTAATTTATTTAAGGGAAAAGTAAATTAGACACACATTTCTTGTTGACTTTTCAACAAATCTAAGTATCTTAGTCAAAATGAAATGCAATCAGAGGTAACTCAGTCACAGGGGACTTAATCACAGGAAAATCCATCACAGGTGCCAATTCATACTGACAACCTATAATCCCTCATTCCCTACATGCTTTTCCTACACTAGGAAGTGTGCCCTTTCTCTGATTAACAATCCTTCAGCTACCCCATTTCCCTTCTAGGGCTTTAGCAACAGGTCGGATAAGAAGTCATAGATCCTTGTCGTTGTATTTTGGCACCTCGAGAAATAATTCTCAACAATTCTCTCACTTGGAAAGAATGAAATGTCCTATGGACCTGAAAACCTTCCTTTTTAGTCCATCTCTCCAAGCTAATCAAGGTATAGGTATCCGCGATAGTAACAACAACTTACTATGACAATAACAACAAGGTATGGTTGACTGCTAATAGTTGGGTCCTCATCCTCTCATGATGATCCTCTGATGATGATGGAATCATCACCCAAAATGTACTAAGTTCAAAATATATGAATGAATGTTCCCGTCTTGACACTTGTCATGTTGAGAACTAACTTGGGTCCATATTTCCCCCTCTGTAGGACTTAGGATAAAATAATATCCATACTTTATACTTTAAGGAATATTAATATAATATTTCTTTTTGGGTTTAAGCCCCCTTAACTTGGCCCCTTAACCTCAACTAGTGGAGTTATCGCCCCATACTATTTTATGTGGTTGTTCTACCATAGTGATGTATTTTCATTATATTTTCATGTGATTAAATTTACATTGTCAATACATAAGTACTTGTATTTTTACATCCATGCTCACCAGCCTAAAAAATACAAAGATCGTGCACTAAACCAGTTGCGCGTGGAACTTCTGGGATGTGTGTACTCTTCTTTCGGTGCACCACCCTCACACACTTACACGTCAACATTACAACATAGCATATATACAAAAATGATTTCTAGCCTCAAAAGCGCGTACTAAGCCGGTGTGTGCAAAATCCTGGGTTGTAGGCATTTTCCCTTCAGTACACCATCCCTTCGCACTTACACCTATGTGCACTGCATACGTTAAGTTGTTCCACTTTTAGTGCACCATTACTACATACTTACATAGGTTCTCTCCAAATACATTAACTTGTGCACTCTTTTCATTTAAAAATCATACGCACTCCTTTGGTGTGATCATGACGTGCACTAACTCAATGTGCGCAAAACCAAACCAAGGATCTTGTTCCTTCAGCTCACCATATTAAATGTAAATGACATTTACATTTATATGTACACTTGGGGTTTATCCTAGGCGTATTACATCCGGTTTCTGAAGGTTTTTGTTGGTCAAGATAACTCAAACCTAGGGTTTTACAACCATGTGCATGCCAACACTAGTTTTCTCTCTCCTATCTTTCTTTTTCAATTAACTAGTGTAGTATTTCCTACTCACAATTATATCTTGGAGTATCGTTTAATCCTACACATATATTTTTCATTTAAAACATCCATATATGTTTTTTAATATTTTTTACACACATCCATCCCTTTCACATTTATGATCTCTCATACTTATTTTCTTTATTAGATGAACCATTAACTGGCATACCACATCGGCTATGACGACGATGCTATTCGATGGAATTGGAATCTTTATTTGGCAGCTTGGGCCATTTATACCCCTACACATATGCTACTTCAATCTATTGGGATATGTCTAGGACCAACTACAAACTAACAAGCAAAATATGCTATTATGACTTGTCTCCTAGCCAATGTTGTTCACCTTCGCATTTGTCACCTCAGTGTATTCTTGGATTCTCATCTCGTCGTCTTATGGTTAAACAATCTATATCACGTATGTGATCCTTTATTATTTAGAAAATACCTGCAATTTAGACTTCTGTCAAATTTTTTTGAATCCATTACATTCACACACATTCCTAGAAGTCAAAACCAAGTTGCAGATCATGTTGTTAGCACTCAAAATGTTCTTCTAAGTTTTGAAGCACCTTCATTTGACATGCTTGATTTATTTATTTCCCAGGTCTTTTGAGTTTTCAAAATTCCTCGTCAAGCCTTTATAATCTCCCATTAATCGCTTTTTCCTAAGATTGTTTTGACTCTTTCTTTTGACCTACATTCCGAGAATAGCTTTTCATTAGTTTTCCTAAACATTTACTTTTTAGGTTCTCATATTTTCAAATAAAAGTATAAATTCTTATGTGTTTATTTAGCCTGTTTTACTAAAATTCCAAGAGTGGTGCGTGCACTTAAGTTCTCAATTCCTAAACTATCCTAATATCTAAGTCACCATCCATATTCCACGAGAAGGAGAGCTTCATAGATGTGTCAGTGTAACACTAAGTCCAAGAATCAATACAGAACCAAAGTCGAAATGCCAAGATGCCATGAGAAGAAGCTAAATGTTTGAGACTGAATCCGAGTTCTGTGGTGTGTTGATTGCACATGTATCAAATGGAGGCAACAATAGAGTAGACTCAAGCCTTCAAATTCAAGTTAAAACTCTGATGCCATGTGTAAGGGGCATCATTATATGTGTCCATAAGATATTGTGTTGGGTTCTAAATAGCTCCAATCATAAAACAAGTGCACCATCAGGTCTCAGGAAGGTTTATTATTATCGAATGAAATTAAACTATTTTCATTTCCTGAAAATGAGATCGAAGTTGGAATGCACATTCCAAGAATTGCTTAAAAAATAGATTGGGAGATACGACCATTATTCCATTTCATCCAGGTATCATTTCTCTGAGCTTGACTAGTGCCAGGAAAGTGAGATGGCTCTTAGACAGTGACAATAGGGTCTGATACTATGCATACAAAACCCTTTGTAACATTGCAAAGGTGGCAAGAGGAGATATCATTATTTTGATTCTCCCCCGAAACTCTCAGCAGAATCAGATCCTATGTATAGAGTATTGCATATATTTTGGAGAGACTTGTTAAGGAGAAGGTTATGGTAAGTAATCGATTCAAAATAAAAGAATTCATACCCTTTCACAGTTTATAGTAATGTCAAACAAACCATCATGGCAGCCAATACAGTGCAAAGGAATACAAATGCTATGTCTTCAAAAACATGGGAGGATGTGATAAGTAGGGCTTTCTATTCAGATATATATGGTTTATATTTCCATAACTATAAAAAAAAAGATGTATATATTTTTTCTTATATTATTCTCAGTTTTGGTTCTGAGCAAGTATAGAAAGACATGATGATCAGAACATCAACCATATCAAGGTTGCATGGTTAATAATCAAATCAGTACAAATCAAAGGATCTCAACCATTTGTACTTGCCCATACTTTGTTTTGGAATTTTGTTTGAAGGTATGAAGGTATGTACTTGAAGACTCGGGGTGTAGAACTCTCTTTATCAGTGGAATTATGGTAAAATCCAGTATATAGCACTCTCACAAAAGCTTATACTTGTTTTATGAAAGATTTTGGATATATATGAAAATATATTGTGATATGGGAGAGTAATGAATAAAAAGTGGTATGAAGCCTGAGTAGTACAACTACAAACAATTCAATGCAGTATTTGGGTTCAAAGTAACAAAGTTACTAAGTCTTCAAGTCATAATTTGAATAAATTTTCAAGTATTTTGGTTTAAACTATCTTCTACAGATGTTTGTAGCACTTGATGACCATTTTCTATTTATCGCGCTACAAACCTGTGAATCCTCAACGAGAAAGAAGACAATTTCAAATTGAATTTTGTTTTAGTCAAAGATGAATATAGCTCGATGCCCAGCTGTGATTGAAGTTTCCAGAAAGATTAGTCATCCTCCAACAAGGGTGTGGACTTCTCGAAGACCTAGCTATGATAAGGATTTGACTCCATAATAATAGGATCTTGATCCTATAGTTTTGTAATAGATCAGATCATAGACTATTTTTAGCTTTTCAATCCTTCTTCTAAGGATCTTAGTTATCAATTGTAAAGGCTATAAAGCCAATCATATCAATAGTAGAGAAGGGGGTTCGAACTTGAATTCTCATATGTACTCTTTGTGATCTATACCTTTTTGAATATATCATGGAATGGTAAGTTTCTGCCATTGGATATTTTTCAAACATTCTTCTTACCTTTCATTTATGTACTTGTGAGCTTGAGCTATTGTCCATTTCCATATTTATTTTGTGATTGATAATTGCCTTATTATCTCTGCATAAATAAACATAGAGTCATAAGTCATTTTCTATTTATGCTTGACCTGTCACATACATTATTGATGAATGTGGTATTGTTGATATAATTAGTTTCTTTCATTTGTCTCAGTTAACAACTTTCTGAGCAGTACCCTTTTGGTGACCTTGTTTTGTCCTGATTTATCCAAATCTATATTGAATTGAATATTGAGTGTGTGAGGTATTCACTTTGTTCCATTTTCTAAATACATCTTTAAGCATTCTGATAAAGTTACCAGGCTTTCTTGAGCTACAACCTAAAGAGACTCCTGGAGTGATAACAAATTGGTGTTGTTGTCAAGGAAAGGAGTGTGAAGCAAGTTTCCCTGGGAGATGACATAGTTCTAGTCTTTGATGATAGAAAAAGGTTGGGCATTTATATCAGTTGTCAACATCTATCTAGTGACTCCATGAAGGATGAATTCAGTGGCGACTCCATTGTTCAAAAATCTATTGACGACTTCACTGGTATGAAATGGACAAGATCTTAGCTAAGAGGTATGCCTTATGTGATTTTTCAAAGGTAGTTGGCTTCCCTAATCTAGTGCCTAGTAGATATGAATGGGAAGGTAGCCTTCCTAGATTTCGAGGAGAATATTGGGAAGTACCAGCTGAACATTTGTTGGATTTTCATGATTTCATTCATCGATTGCAAATTATGCATGAGGATGTTCATATTAAGCTCTTTGGGTATTCATTAGAGGGGATTGCTCGTGATTAGTATCGATCTCTTCCTATTGCAAGTATCAACTCTTTAACAGGTTTTCATGTTGTCTTTCATTTGTTTTGCAAAAAGAAATTTCAGCTAACTTTCTCTATCCCGAGTGTTGTCATGAATTCAATTTGTTGAGTAAGGAATTAATAGTCATGAAGAGTATGTTGCAATAGAGGAGACTTATCACTATGATTGAAAGATTGGTGATCTACCGAATGATAACCATAATATAGATGCTTTTGAAATTGTATCAAATGCATCTACTATCTTAGGTTGTCATGAAGTTCAAATTGTTCCTTTTGAAAACTTAAAAGATAATGAGCAGATTGATATATCAACATGTCGCAGTTTTGGATTTGCAGCAAATATTAAGCAACCTACATTCAACATTGAGATCAGTGAAGGCAACTAGCAGTAGCTTTTTAGTTTTCAGTTGGAAGAGCAGCATCAAGAGGTATTCCTTTGTGGATTTTATGACCCTTTTGATGACTATATGGATTTTATGAGCAGCATAAATGTCAAAATAGTTTTGTCAGATGAAGGTTGTTTCTGTCATCTTTTCAAATTTCATTTCTGTATGTTATGGATTCCTTTATTTTTCAGGTCAATACCAAGGAAGTTATCAGTAAATTAGTGTCTTATATGGCTTCCTTGGAAGAATGATTTCACTTGATTAAAAATAAGTACAGTGGGTTACCGTAGGAGTCAGTAGAAGAATAATATCGCCATACGAGCAGGTAGATTCTTTTCAATTGGTTATTTGTTAAATAAGTAGAGCATACTGCAGGTTTTGAAGGGATTGGTTACACAGGCCAGATGACTCCATATCCCAATGGTAAAGTCACATGGCCTGCTAGGTTCTTGTAGCCTCGCAGGGAGGTCTCCATCCTAGTTGGAGCCATATGTTAGCGCTCAAAATGTTCTTCTAAGTTTTGAGGCACCTTCATTTGACATGCTTGATTTATTGATTTCCCAGGTCTTTTGAGTTTTCAAAATTCCTCATCAAGCCTTGATAAGCTTGCATTAATCACTTTTTCCTAAGATTTTTTTGACTCTGCCTTTTGACTTGCATTCCAAAAATAACATTTCATTAGTTTTCCTAAACCTTTACTTTTTAGGTTCTCATATTTTCAAATAAAAATATAAATTCTTATGTGTTTATTTAGCCTTTTTTACTAAAAGTACAATAGTGGTGTGTGCGCTTAAGTGCTCAATTCCTAAACTATCCTAATATCCAAGTCACCATCCATATGCCACGAGAAGGATATCTTCATAGATGTGTCAGCACACTAAGTCTAAGAATCAATACAGAATCAAAGTCGAAATGCCAAGATGCCATGAGAAGAAGCTAAATATCTGAGCCTGAATCCGAGTTTCATGGCGTGTTGATTACACAGGTGTCAAATGGAGGCAACAGTAGAGTAGACTCAATCCTGCAAGTTCAAGTTAAAACTCTGATGCCAAGTGTAAAGGGCGGCATTATATGTGTCCATAAGATATTGCGTTGGGTTCTAAATGGCTCTAGTCATAAAACAAGCTTTCCATCGGGTCTCAGGAAGTTTTATTATTATTGAATGAAATTAAACTGTTTTCATTTTCTAAACATGAGATTGGAGTTGGAATGCAGAGTCCAAGCATTGTTTAAAACACTAGATTGGGATATACGACCATTATTCCATTTCATCCAGGTATAGTTGCTCTGAGCTTGACTAGTGCCAGGAAAGTGAGATGGCTCTTAGACAGTGACAATAGGGTACGATACTATGCATATTGTTGTTCCTGAGTCTATACTTAATGCTTAGAAGTACAGTGTCAAGGCATCCAAAAGTGGGTAAAAGGTGGAGAAGGGAGAAACGTCAACCTTCGGCAAAGAAAACTAAGGAAGATTTCTTCGTTGGCGTTGTTTGGCTTCCAACTGTTCCTGGATAGTTATGTCTTGCTCAATGGCTGCCCATGATCGTTCAAGTTCGGCCCGGTTAGTTGTCGTCTTAAGAATTGCGTCAAAGAGGTTTAAGGCAATGTGCGTTTGGTTCGATAATCCAGGTTCAATATTAGGCTGTGTTGGTACAGGGA
>SNQJ01S0047045.1:6843-17727 GCA_010110895.2 Picea sitchensis | reverse complement strand
CCTGGACCCTCACCTCGCAACACAGTGGGGAGACAGTTGCGTCGGTGTTCCTGGAACTTCAATACATCGGCTCTTTCCTTGGGTGTCAAGGATTGAATCCGGGCCACAATTTCTTCATAGGACCTCGCTCCTCAGAAAATGTCATCCGAGGGTGAATTCTCATGCTCAAATCTTTTGAGCCCGCAATTAGCCAAATGATTTCTCATGACCCTCTGTGGATCGTGCTTCTTGTATTCGATGGAGACCAAATTTAGGTCTTCCAGGGCTGCCGCCTCAGCTTTGGCATGCCCAAAATCTAATAAAGAATAAGAATTCAAACAAACAGGAAACGATGACCATACCTTTTTTGAATACCCTTTAAGTTCTTTGCTCACACCGCCAATTACCATTTGCCGGGCAACCTCGCGACAAGCTAGCTTGTCGGGAATGAAAAATGGCAGAGCATGTGGGGGAACAGAAGCCCCGAAGACTTTGAAGTAGGAAAATTTAGCTTCTACGTACCAGTGCGCGATGCTTCTCAGATTTGTTACTATGCTGTCCGAGATCCGGGGTGGCAGGTGACCAAAAATGGAGACATGCAGGGGCACCATCACCCTGTTAAAAATTTCATACGCAAAATTTTATGCTTTGTTTTCCCATAATTTTGCGTGATATACATGTACGGATTCATCTTCGGTCGGATTCCAACTCCAGTTCATCAATGGAAATGGTGTCATAGAACAAATTGCGTCCATAATGTACGTGGACATGAATAATGACAACGCCTTCCCATTCTCCTTCTGCTCCCGATACTCTGTGACCCGATTGGTCAAGCTATCTGAAAGCATCTTTGCCCAGTTAAAGGAACAACCTTCGGCGACCTGAAACATTAGAGGCACCCACGCAAGGAAAAAATGCGATGTGTCCTCTTTCCCATATAACCAACATGTCATCATGGCCACATATCTGTACTTCAGTCCTAACGAAGCGATTGAATATACGTCGTGGGTATCGGCTCTGAACTTCACAGTGTTTGAAACCCAATCCTTTATCAAACTGGACATGGTTTTATCATATTGTTCGCATTCCTTCTCCTTGAATTCTTCCAAGAACTCAGCGCCATATGTGTGGTCGGACGTCACGGGCAGCTTATATATGGTCTGCAGATGCTTCGGCCTGAAAGTCCCAATGGTGAGTCTTTGTTCGTTCATAATAGTCCTGGTCGGTATGTCCACATGGTCCAATGCCCATCGGACCATATCATAATATGGAAACAACCGCGTTATGGCTGCTACTCTATGCATTTCGGATTGGATGACTATTTTGTACTTGGTGGCTAAATCATCTCTTTTGTTGTTGTCGGATTCGTCGAAATAGTCCACCAATTCTTCTTGCAGAATATCTGAAACATATGACCAATTCGGGACCGAGTTGATACTTCGGGGCAAAGTATCAGAGATATTGTCTGAGCCTTGTCCTGAAACCTCAACATTCACCTTTGCTGCTTTTCGCGGAGCCATGGCTGAAGCTTGCATTTTAGCTCTTCTACGATAGAACTGCGTATACATACAAAAGTCAGTTTACTCAAAGGTGGTGGGCTCTGCGTACTATGAAAATGCATTTGTTATAATGAAATACAACTCTGATATATACTAAAAAACTCGGTACTTTTCAGAACAAGTCTGTCAAATCACCTTTGGAAATAAATTCTGCAATAAAAATCTGATCTTATACGTCGATTTACCCTATTTCCTCATCAATGTCATAAATTTTTGGCGGTTTTAAACTCTCAGTTGGCGCATGGAGGAAAAGGCTACCTCGTAAATCGTGTGGACATCAAAGTGAGGGATATTCATGACTTAGCTAAATTAATTCAGTTTTACCGATGTTAACAGTGTTTCGGCACTCACCATATTGGGGATTTTCCTTTAACATTTTGAGTCCCTAACTACCGAGACCATGAAGATCAATTTTTAGTTTAATTAAAGGTAATCGTGATTTGGGGCTTGATTAATTTTATCATTATTATATTCGCCATATCGCGACTCGGGGCTTCGAAGATAAGTTTCTGGGAGATTGACATGCCGAGCTGCGAAACCGCGAGTTCACGATAACATGACTTAATTAAAGGGAAGATAATCTCGGATTAAATAATTAATTAATCACGTCATAACTGCATCGTGACTTCGCGAGTCGGGGTTTAGACAATCAAACTTTCAAAAAGGACAACGTCGAGTGGCGAAATGCCGAGAAAATCTTTTACTACGGTTAAAATTTTACCCTCAACTTTGACATGAGTTATTCAAATAAGGAACTCGTGTTCTCGACTATCGGGGTTATGAAAATAATTTTTTGGGTTTGGCGATCGCTGAGGCGCGAAACCCCGACGACGCTTAATCATGAGTTGGGTAAAACTTTACCCTCGTTAGTGTTTTGAGTGAAGACCAAAAATGAATTCACTGTTTCGTGACTCGGGACGTGTGAACTGCATGAGTTATAGTATCTGATCTACGAGATCCCGAAGTAGAACGAGAAAGGAAACATTTTACGATGGGTAGGACTTGTTTCGAGAGTGCAAAAAATCATCGTTGCTCGCATGATCAAGCTTCAGAGATCATCGATATCTCAAAGGAAAAATGAAAAACATTTTTATATTTCAAGCATTAAGAATGAAACTTGTGAAGGGCTAGAAAAATAGGGGCGACTCCAACACATACAAAACCCTCTATAGCATTGCAAAGGTGGCAAGAGGAGATATCATTATTTTGATTCTCCCTCGAAACTCTCAGTAGACTCGGATCCTATGTACCAAGTATTGCATATATTTTGGAGAGACTTGTTAAGGAGAAGGTTATGGTAAGTAATCGATTCAAAATAAAATTATTCATACCCTTTCACAGTTTATAGTAATGTCAAACAACCCATCATGGCAACCGATATAGTTCAAAGGAATTCAAATTCTATGTCTTCAAAAACATGGGAGAATGTGATAAGCATGGATTTCTATTCAGATATATATGGTTTATATTTCCACAACTATAAAATAGAAAATTATATCATTTTGCCTATATTATTCTCAGTTTTGGTTCTGATCAAGTATAGAAAGACATGATGATCAGAACATCGACCAGAGAAAGGTTACATATTTAGTAATCAAATCAGTACAAATCAAAGGAGCTCAGCCATTTGTAATTGCCCATACTCTATTTTGGATTTTTTTTTGAAGGTATGAAGTTATCTACTTGAAGACATAGGGCGTAGAACTCTTTTTATCAGTGGAATGATGGTAACATCCAATATATATCACTCTCACAAAATCTTATACTAGTTTATGAAAGATTTTGGATATATATGAAAATATATTGTGATATGGGAGAGTAATAAATAAACAGTAGTATGAAGCCTAAGTAGGACTACTACAACCATTTCAGTGTAGTATTTGGGTTCAAAGTAACAAAGTTACTAATCCTTCAAGTCAGAATTTGAATAACTTTTAAAGTATTTTGGTCTCAACTATCTTCTACAGATGTTTGTAGCGCTTGATGACCATTTTCTATTTATCGCGCTGCAAACCTATGAATCCTCAATGAGAAAGAAGACAATTTCAAATTGAATTATGTTTTAGTCAAATATGAAGATAGCTCGATGCACAACTTTGATTGAAGTTTCCAGAAAGATTAGTCATCCTCCAGCAAGGATGTGGTCCTGTTGAAGACCTATCTATGATAAGGATTTGACTCCATAATAATAGGATCTTGATCCTATAGTTTTGTAATAGATAAGATCACAGACTATTTTTAGCTTTTTGATCCTTCGGATCTTAGTTATCAATTGTAAAGGCTATTAAGACAATCATCTCAACAGTAGAGAAGGGGGTTCGAACTTGAATTATCATATGTAATCTTTGTGATCTATACCTTTTTGAATATATCATGGAATGATAAATTTCTGCCACTGGATATTGTTCAAACTTTCTTCTTACCTTTCATTTATGTACTTGTGAGATTGAGCTATTGTTCATTTCCATGTTCATTTTGTGATTGAGAATTGCCTTATTATCTTTGCATAAATAAACATAGAGTCATAAGTAATTTTCTATTTATACTTGACATGTCACATACATTATTGATGAATGTGATATTGTTGATATAATTAGTTTCTTTCATTCATCTCAGTTAACAACTTTCTGAGAAGTACCCTTTTGGTGGCCTGGTTTTGTCCTAATTTATCCAAATCTATATTGAATTGAAGATTGAGTGTGTGAGGTATTCACTTTGTTCCATTTTATAAATACATCTTTAAGCATTATGATAAAGTTACCAGTCTCTCTTGAGATGCAACCTAAAGAGACTCCTAGAGTGATAACACATGTTGCTAATGAAACTCTATATTGGCATTTATTACATTAATTCAATCATTTTTTTCTCATGGTTTATTTGTCGATCACATCATGTAAATCAATGCAATAATAAAATACAACATCATAAATACATCCAAATAACCTAAACACACAATAAAGTGAAACACCACAAAATATGTATATCATCATCATCATATATATATATATATATATATATCATCAACAACAGTTTCAAAAAATGGGGTACAACACAAAAGGTCAGCCCTCACTATGATCGCGTTAAATACTCATGTACAAAAAATGGGGGACTTTGCCCCTATATGATTTTGATACAAGAACGTGGTTCTGACCCATATTACATCACAAAGCACCTATGGTGCCTTCAACTCAAGAAAACTACTAGTGTTATGCACCAAATTCCCACACTACTAAGTGTCACATTTATGTATATCATTATAATAAGTGTCCTAAGTGTCGTATGCATATTATCAAGTGTCATAGGAACCTTACTAAGTGTCTCGTGCACTTTATCAAGTGTCGTATGCACCTTACTAAGTGTCACTTGAACTTTATTAAGTGTCACAACCTTGACACCATGGAAGAACATTTGTCATCATCCCTAGTCATTGTGGAGGAGAAAAATCTATCACACAAAGGTCAAAAAATGAATTTTTACCTTGATATTTTGACCAATTTTGAAGATCAACGCTCCGCTTCCCATGTATAAGGAGCATTGAAATCTTATCAATTCTCCCCTTCCCATGTACAGGGAGCATTGAAAATTCTCTATCCTCAATACTGGGGGAGCATTGAAGTGGTTAGAGGAAGTTATGGCTATTCTAAGGGTCAACCCTGAGATGCTCTTAAGTGGTTTTGGTCAAGGGGTTGAGTCATGAGTTGCGTTACCCATATTCCCTCCATTTTGGGTAACCAAATCATAACCTAAGGAGCTAAATCCTCAACCATATCCTAAAATCCTTCATGGTGATTAAGCCTCCTAAATCCTATATAATGAGCCTACTCAAAGGTGAAAAGGAAAAGAAAGGATTTCAGAGTGTCAAACTTTTGATCTTGTCAGAAGAATTCATCAAAGAATCATCATTCTGATCTTGAGACATTAAGGCAAGGGCTAGACTAGAGAGCTTGGAGGATTTGTTGCAACATCAACCTTAGTTTGTAAGTACTTCACCACGTTTCTCCATTAATATAACTTGGCCTATTTCTTTCATATTGTTGTTTATACATTTCTTTCTATATAGATATATATTTTCTTGTCTAATGATATATTGTAGGAGTAGAAGGTGTTGTTCTATTCCTTGCATAATTTCTTCATTGTGATAGAATCTTGGACAAGGAGACGAAAGATTTAAGACCAACGAGGACAATTGTTGAAAAGGAGTGAGTCGCACTTCTTTCTTCTATCTTCTCTTATTATAGACACAAAGAATATATATAAAGAAATGTTAGTGTCCATTTGTTTTTTTTTATGTATTGGTCAATAGGGGTCTAGATATCCAAGGGAAATTTCACCTATCTGTAGGGGAAATATTTTGTAACAACAAATTGTCGATTCCACTGGGGAACGATTGTTCCTAGATTCTTGTCCCTTTGAATATTAGTTTTCCTTTGATCTTTTTCATGTTGATGTTTGTTACTTGAAATCTTCATGCTTTCTGGTGAATCTGGGAAAAAATTGTTGTTGTTTCAACCGCTTCCAGGAATCAATGCTCCTCCATAGTGACCCACAGAGCATTGAAAACCCTTATCAAGTCTCCCTTCTATTATCTTGAGGATCATTGACCCTTGTTCAATTATTTGTCTGCCTCCTTACAAAAGCATTGATCTCCTTTCTGTATCATTTTTCTGTAAATGTGTTGAACCTGCATAGAATAGATCTAGCTAGAAAATACTACACACATTTGCAGAGAGAAATTGAGAAAGAAGAAGCAAGATAGAAAGAATGGAAGAATTATCATTAACCATATTCCACACTCAAAGAGTGAATAATTTACAATATATATAGGATACATGAGTAACTAATGAGCTATAGTGGTGGTCTAGATTGATCTGGACACACACCAACAGTTACAAGAGTAAACTGCCACCTAGTCTAGTCTCTCAGGCAGTTACGGGAGTGAACTGCCACTTAGTTGAGTTAACTAGTCAACTAGTCTTCAGTTAACTGACTGAACAAAGAGTAATGAGTTGGTGATGATCTCAATGTTGCATGATGACAAAACCAATGCAACATCTAAACTCAACTCAACTAGTCAAACTGAAGTGTCAACTGAAAGAGAATATTCTCTAGGTGAAATATTCTCCCCTAAAATATAGGAGACTAGATAATGACTAATTATGACTAATAAACAAGTAAAAACCTTAGGAAAAATAAATCCTAGGTGTGTGTGAAGTAACTCCAACACCCCCCCTAAACGTCACTATGGTGAAAATAAAGAATGGGTCCCGGCTAGGAGGCCATGTTAGGTACCCAAATACAAAAGATACACTGAACTAAACGAGGAAAGAGGGAAAACCTCATGGGAACAAACCCCCCCCTCAAATTACAATGCATAAAATAAAAAATGAGAAGGAACAAAAAACAGTTGCTAAGAAACCCTGTCCTTCAGTCCAAGAAGACCTCGCAACTGTGCAAGTTTGTGCTCTTTGAAGATTTTGTTGAAGATATATATGTCTGCATGGATATGATGAAGTATATGCATCATTGATATTTCCACACATATCCACTTTATCTCCTTGTAATGAATAATATCCAAAAAAAAATTGGATGAAATTTTGAAAATCGTACGACCGTTTGTAGAAAAATGTTGAAATTTTGTTGATTTTAAAACGATCATAACTTCACTTTCCGAACTCCGTTTTGGATGATTTTTTTTTGAATTGGATATTTTCTTGACAGGAATTCAAATATCCAATTTTTTTATGTAAATTGTTCTCAGAAAATATCAGAATGGCGTCTGATGTGCACGGCTCCCTTTTTCACTCCTGAGATGCATGCATGGTGCATGCAAAAGTGTCTGCATGTAACTCCTGAGATGCATTCCATATATCTTCCACATGAATTTCAAAAAAAAATCTGAAATGGAGTAGACATCATCTTCAATTAATGGAATACAAATTTCTACAAATACTTTTGTAGAAGACTCTTCATAATAAGAGGCTTGATCTTCTGATGGCTTCTCTTCTTGCTCTATCTGTTTGACCTCCTGCATGAAATATTCACAATATTATTTATTCCCAAATATAACCTCCATTCTAGTCCATAATTTATTTGGAGTTAATCCTTGTAATTCTTCATATACTTGATGGAAAAGTTTGGGGGAAACAAACATGCCGATACTTCCTATGGCCATATCTTGTCTATTGAGAAAGTCATTTTTCTCATCGACAAAATTAGGATCTACTTCCATTTCCATGGTTATTTGGTATAAGCATCTACTTCTGAGAAGAAGTAGAATCTTTGGCTTCCATTCCAAATAGTTATGAGGCGTGAGAAGTATTTCCGGTGAATAATCCATCTTTTTGTTGTCTTCAATCTTTTGTACTTGCAAAAAATGATTTGGTGTAGCTTTTTCTTAGTAGTCCGTCAGCTCTGATACCATGTAAATGTGTTGAACCTTCACATAATAGATCTATCTAGAAAATACTACACACATTTGTAGAGAGAAACTGACAAAGAAGAAGCAAGATAGAAAGAATGGAAGAATTCTCATTAACCGTATTCCACACTCAAAGAGTGAATAATTTACAATAGATATAGGATACATGAGTAACTAATGAGCCATAGTGGTGGTCTAGATTGATATGGACACACACCAGCAGTTACAAGAGTAAACTGCCACCTAGTCTAGTCTCTCAGGCAGTTACAGGAGTGAACTGCTACCTAGCTGAGTTAACTAGTCAACTAGTCTTCAGTTAACTGACTAAACAAAGAGTAGTGAGTTGGTGATGATCCCAATGTTGCATGATGACAAAACCAATGCCACATCTAAACTCAACTCAACTAGTCAAACTGAAGTGTCAACTGAAAGAGAATATTCTCCAGGTGGAATATTCTCCCCTAAAATATAGGAGACTAGATAATGACTAATTATGACTAATAAACAAGTAAAAACCTTAGGAAAAATAAATCCTAGGTGTGTGTGAAGTAACTCCAACATTTTCAACCCATTTTGTTGTCTTGTCCTCATATTTTTCACTTGGATATTTGTTGTAGAGTCCTCTGAACTTGGTTATGACTTTGTTTGATTCAAATAATTGTGATCACCAACCTTTCTTGCCTCCTTTGATCTTGCAATTACTTCAGAATTAGGTAATGAGCATGACTGCCTTAGGCTAACCTGATCCTTTGGTCAAGTTCTATATTACCAATGGTTTGATCCTCATGATGAAGGTTTTCAAGCCCTTGTTATCCTAACTTAAAAACTTGTTTTTAAGTTTTCTTGATTGATCTGAAATTGCAACTTGGCATTTTGATTCTTTCTACTCATTTTTTTAGGTTTTCAAACAGTTATTTCCTTTCTCTTTTACAATTTTGATTCCTTGATTGAACAAGTTGTCTCACACTTTGTTTCTTTCAGTTCTCATCAAACTTTTGAGTGCACTTTGTTTGGTTTCTTTTTTCTTCATATTCCTTTATGTCAATCAATTATTTATTTCATCCTAATTTAAAGTTAGGAAGAAGAACACTTTTGCATTTGATGAGATTTCATTCCATATACAACCAAAAAAAGATAATTTTTTTGTATTCTTAGAGAGTTTTGTTTTGGTGTGTGTCTTGAAAGAGATAGTATTGCATTTGCTTTAGGATTTTGGAAACATTTGTTTGATAGTTTGGCATCATTTTGAAAAATTGCATGATATTGAGTGCTTGTTAAGAAGAAAAGGAACTCTTCTCCTTCTCATAGATAGAATTCATCAAAAGTAAATGTTTTCATTTCATTATTTTTGCATTCTATTGGATTCAAGTCTCACACATCATTGGTTTTATCTCCATGGACCTTTCTGAGTAACGAAAGAAATTAAAACCAACCAATGCGCTAATAAAATCAACTAAACATTTTTTGGTTTATAGAACACCAACAATAGCATAAGGTTAGAATATTTGGACTAGGGAAAGCGAGTAAATTGTCCAAGGTTACTAAACAATGCTATATAACACTAAAGAGTGAAAAAATCCAGCTGTCATATAGGAATAGACGAAAAAACCCTCTAACACAGGGGTTAAAAACAAGGTCATGTGTGGAAGAGTAGTGGAGATTACCCCTCCAAATCTTGACCAATCGTAGTGGAAAGAGTGTATATTGGGGTTTTTTATTGAGAAACTTTTAATTTGGTATAAGTGATTCGTGAATCCCAAATTCATTCGAGGTCCTTGAGAATCTTACCAGTCCACTTGTCTTCAATTCTCTTGAAAAAATTCAAACATTGTTATCCTACCCATACATTTGGTCCCGACTATCGATTGTACCCCGTTGGAGGCCAACTACGAGTTGGTAACCTTAGTGCATTTCTTAGGTATCTATAGAGGTGATTGTGGGGGGATTCCCGTGATACCTAGGGTAGATGTCGCATCATACATTTATTACCCTTGGAGGGTGACCCCACGAAGTGAGGGTTTCTTGAACCAAGAAGGGTTGTTATGTGGAGGATAGGGTAATTGCTTCTCATATCTTTGTTGACGTCTTGACATCCCGTATTCGTAAGATATTTCTATCTATTGTTGCTTGGTTGATTACCTATAGATAATTTTTATGGGTGTTTTCTTTCGGAGTTTGTAGTTGGCCTTAAGGATTGTTATTTTACTTTCACTATGGTCAATCAAGGGCTTCGAAAATCTCATAGAATGAAAGGTTTGGATTTTGAATTTTATGAACCTCAACATGACCCTTCCAACGAAGGAATTTTCAATGAACTAACTTATAAAACTCAGAGTGTAGCTCCTGGAAGTTGCCAACACACAGAAGAACCAGTCACAACCTTCGTGGAAGGCCTTGTATCTCATGAAAATCCATTTTTTATTGATCCACTCATCCCACTACTTGTTGAACAATTGTCCATGATATTTCTTGATGCTTATTCTTCTTACCATGTACCAACCAGTTTAGACACTAGGAAATATTTTGGCATGAAGCCACCAAAATTTGGTTTTCCAGCAGGATTGGGAGTTTTGTCTCCTCTATGCATTGCTCATGTAGTTGACCCTGCTAGAGCACAACTCACTACTTCTTATGCTTCTTCTTTACTGGTAACAACTATGACCCGGGTTACTCTGACAAAACCAATTGTGATTACATGATCTCTCTATGCACATGGGTCGGGTAATATTCATGATTCACTAATCCCACATATGCAAAAACCAATTTATTTACTTAGTCATCCCATGAGTCAAATGGCCAACAGTCAAGTCATTCAAACAACCACATTTACACAAGCTAATCAACCCACATCTATAACTTTACAAATGGGGAGTTATCCTATACATTTCATTGGAGGTCAATCTTCAATGGGAGGCCAACCTTTTGTTG
>SNQJ01S0047044.1:0-30624 GCA_010110895.2 Picea sitchensis | reverse complement strand
GGTAGGTTCAACAACAGTATAAGATGTTGGAACTGCAATCATGTTGGACATATTGTTGCACATTGTTACACTATGAGATGCTATAGTTGTGGTGGATATGGCCACAAATCCTATAACTGTTGGAACTCAAGAAAACCGTCAAAGAGAAGTGCATCATACAAGATGACAAAAGGAGTAAATGAAATATGGAAGAAAATATAAAGTGAAATAATAAATGATCATATTACAAATCTCAAGAAACCAGGACACTCAGAGAGGTGGATAGCAAAGACTGAACAAGTGAATAGGAGTTCGAAAGATGAAACTTCTAATAAGGAATATTCTCAAAACAAGGATAAAGAAGCTTCTGGTGCACATAATAATGACGTTGAGAATGAATCTCCAACTATAGAACATCAAGAAGAATTGAGTGATGATTATCTCATAAATATTCCAATCCTATTTTGGTGGTACTTTTGAGGAATAAGAGTGATACATGATGCACACCTGAAGAAGCAATTTTGAGTGACGATTAAATTCTATATGAACAAGTCTCTATATAATAAAAGATGGCATCAGGCCCCATATACTTCTTTCACCAGGGTTACAGTTATAGCACTGTTGAAGCATCTCCTGGAAGCTTAGATTATGTCAATAATGGTTAGTTCAAATTTGGATCCAATTAAAAGAGATGGAAGTCAAGCATGGCAAATGAGAATCCTTCTAAGTCTCATGATGATGATATTACACTCATTGATAAACTGATCACCACACTGGAAAATGGAGCTTGGCAAATGAGAATCCTTCTAAGTCTCATGATGATGATATTACACTCATTGATAAACTGATCACCACACTGGAAAATGGAGCTACAATCTGCTTTCAGTAACAACCATGATGATGAGAGGAATTGCCCTAACAATGATAAAGTGACTTGGAGGAAAGGGAGATTCGTCAGCCTTCAGACGTCTTAAATAATAACCACACTGCAAATCTTGAAGTCGACCCTAGACCAAACAAAAACATTGGTGCTTTGATGAGTATTATAAAATCGTTTCCTTCAGTTTTGGAATTGCAATTATGTGCAGATGAAGTTGAGTTGAAGACAATACTGGCGAAATCATGGTTGTCTACGACCAAGGGGAAATCGGTGCAGAAATCTGGAGACAAATATTTTGGAGAGAAAGTCTGGCGGTTTCCTTACAACGTTATTAGATTCATCCTGTGCTCCAACAGAATTTCCTTGGTATTTCTATCTGAGTATGATAACAGACTTCTAAAACTTGATAATTCGCATTCACGGTTTTATCAATTCACGGTGGTGCAAGATTCTCTTGAGAGGGAGGTTATGTATACCTCTAGAAAAAATCATGAAGTTTCCAGATTTGGATTTCATGGAAGTTGAAGAGAAAACTGGTATTCGATTCTGAGAAACGTCTTGCGATGCTTCAACAACAAGAAATTAATGTCGTCTAGAAATAATTTTGGTGATGGTATTTATTTGGAAGAAGACTTTGAATATTCTGCGAATTATGCAACCAATTATTTGTCTGTGAAGAATGCAGGAAATTCTTTGGGATGTAAGAAGCGAAATGGATTATGGCCCAAACTTAAGGTGTCTACGCTTAGTGGGGTTTCATTGAAATGGGAGTTGAATCATACTGTGTGGTTATCGGGTCTGGGGTGAGATCCGGTGTGCCTGAAGATGATTACAGGGCACAAAACAGTTGCTTGCAGAAGCGATGATTATGAGTCAGTGATGTGGTTGGTGTGTTTAGTTACAGAAGCCAAATTTCTTCAACTGTATTCGTCTACCCGATGACCAAATAATAGTGAACACACCCACGCTATTTTTCGTCCCCTTTGATCGTAACCTAAACAAGTATCTGTATATATTTCATGTAAACTAGATGAGTGACCATTTGAATAAGATTATTATTTTGGGCGAACGCTACTTTGGCCTCAAAATTTTTGGCAATACCTGCGACTGCAATAGCATCCTTCATGCTCTTTATTTCTGTGTTCCTTTTAGAGAGAAGTTGCTGGAGTATTATAGTCGTACAAAGAATGGGAGAGAAATAGGGGAGAATCTCCTCACATGCCTGGCTGACCTCTTTACTCAGATTTACACACAGAAGAAGAAAACTGGTGTTATTGCTCCAAAACGCTTTGTGCAACGAGTGAAAAAGGAAAATGCAAATTTCCGCAGTTATATGCACTAGGATGCACATGAGTTCTTGAATTTCCTTTTGAATGAGCTTGTGGATATTCTGGAGAAAGAAGCCAATGCGGCTGAGAAATTGTCAGGAAATTTAAACCAACAAGAGAAGGCTATAAATGTAAAAATCAATGGAACAAGCAATGGAACCCAACAACAACCTGTCACATGGGTTCATAAAAAAATTTCAGGGTACTCAAACGAATGAAACAAGATGTTTATGCTGTGAAACTATTATAGCCAGAGATGAAATGTTTCTAGACCTTAGTCTGGACATTGAACAAAACAGTTCTATTATGAGCTGTTTGTGTAACTTCAGCTCTACTGAGACACTTAATGCAGAGGACAAGTTCTTTTGCGACAAGTGTTGCAGCTTGCAAGAAGCACATAAGAGAATGAAGATAAAGATTCCACCTCGTATTCTTGTGATCCATTTGAAGCGCTTCAAGTACATATAACAACTTGGAAGATACGAGAAGCTTTCCTACCATGTTGTTTTCCCTATGGAGCTTAAGTTATGTAATACAACTGATGATGCACCCGGGTCAGATGTCGAGTACTCACTTTTTGTAGTTGTGGTCCATGTAGGCAGTGGTCCAAATCATGGAAACTATGTCAATCTGGTTAAGAGCCATAACCACTGGCTCTTTTTCGATGATGAGAATGTAGAAATGATTGACGAGTCTGTAGTGCTGACTTTTTTGGCTCAACACAAGAGTATTCAAATAACATAGATCATGGGTATATTTTGTTCTATGAAAGTCTAGTTTAGGGTTCTTAAATTATTGCTACCGTTGTTGGTGTTCACTTTGCGGTCCTCACCAACTTTTGACCGTTGTATATCTTTGAAGTTTCTTGGAGCAGTTTTAAATGTTTCAATGAAACAATTCTTGACGCTGTTGGTTTGGAAATTCGGGTGGTTGGTAATCACAGTTGCGAGAAGATTTCAGTGATAGCCGGGGCCCTGGCCCGATTGAATAGAGATGCCCCTAGCTTTGGAAGTGATGTATACAATGACTTTAATAACTTTATATGCAGGCACTTTCAGGGACAAGAGGAGGGTTGAGTGGCTCACCTGTCATTGATTTTCATGGGCAAGCAGTTGGACTGCATGTTGCTGGCATATTAGATAGTTGTGCTACATTTTTTCTTCCACTGGATAGAGTGGTAAGGGCGCTAAATTTTTTACAGAAGTGCAAGGACGAGTGCAACAACATTGCATTCCATATTCCTCGAGGCACACTTCAGATAACCCTTTTTCACAAAGGATTTGATGAGGCACGTCGATTAGGGTTTCGACGTGAGATTGAATAGCTTGTGAGAGAGGCTTTTCCTACAGAGACGAGAATTCTTGTAATATATTCGGTGGTGCCCGGAGGTCCTGCTAACGAGATGAAGAAAGGTGGAGAATTTTGGATCGTAAAGGGTAGTATAGTGAACAAGAAGTAAACTCAGTCGTTAAGCATATATATGTGATTGACTACAACCAGACACTTTTTGCTTGATTGTAACAAATGGAACAGGACCGATGTAGGTCACATATTCATTGGTATATCATACTCATATCAAGCCGAGGAAACATCTTAGCGCAAGTTTCATCGTTGCGGTTTCATCCATGGTCTGGAAAAATTCTCACATGTTTCATCGCTGCGGTTTTCATCCTTGATCTGGACAAATTCATTTTCGTTATAGTTTCATCTTTTATCTGTTTTCACAAACTCAGTACTCCTCACAAAGGAGATAAATGGAAAGAGGAGAAGACATTGATAATGCAGGCAAATATGAGAAACATAAGTCTCCAATTACCATTTGGGAATTATCCACCCGAAGATCACCAGCCTGGAGCCCGTCAAGCCCCCTACCTTTTGGTGAAATCGACAATAACCATTGGAAAAATATTTTTAATATATATATATATATACATGATGCGGTCACCCTCAAGGAGCAGAAGCTCCTCTGTGTCAAGATCATATGAGAGCTATCCTATTGACAATCGTCGAATTGCTTCTAGCGATAAACACAAATCAGTACATTCCCCAAGGGGGGCAGCGAGAACGTCGTCTAATGTGGAGATGGAAGTCCTGATTCACGTTCCAAGTAATTGTGGAGGATATGTATTGTGCGAGTTGTAATGGTATTAGAACACATACGCCATACATGTCATATTTGATAATACGAAAAGAAATGCGTAGCTACAGGAAGGATTGAAACCCAATGCGTGAATGAGTCAAACAAGTTGAAGATTGACTGCATGTACTAGTAACTATTGCATGTGTAAATGATGATTGTGTGTGCCATCCTAAAGGCATGAGACCATTGCAAAAACATTGAAGATTGAATGTTGTAAAACGAGGCCAAACATCGGGGGATTAAAATGGAGTGAATCGCTGAGATATCAGAAGAAATAATATCCTCAGGGGGAGCAACCTTAAAGAGATATATGCAAATCAAAGGAAGAAGTAAACTCAATTACAAAAGTTACAAAAGTGATACTTGAAAGATAACATTCAAATAGGGGGAGAAGCTCTATGAAGAAGCATAAGTAGAGAGGGAGCTATCCAATTTACCAAGTTATGTCATAGGGGAGCTTAAATCAAAGAGTGTAGAAAATCTTTTGTCATTAATGTCAAAGGGGGAGATAAAATTCAAAGAAGCATATTGACAATGTGTTGCCATCAAGGACAAAGGGGGAGATTGTTGTAATATTGTCATTGATGTCAAAGTGATGGTCAAACATGATTGAGATGTTGTCATTGATACCATTGAAACATTGTCTTTGATGCCATCATTGCATGAGGAGCATGTTTGATTAATGGTGAAGGTGAAGGGAAATAGTTTTGATATTATCATACAATGTTGAAAAAGTTTTATATAAAGAAAAAGATTCAGAAGCATTACAAGAAAATAATGAAGTCCTATTTGAAAACAAAAAAATTAAAAGAAGATTAAAAAAAAAAGTATAAAAGAAAATTAAAAAAGTTCAAAAGAAAATTAAAGAAGATTTAAAAAAGAAAGTAAAAAAAAAAAGGTATAAAAGAAAATTTAAAAAGAAAGTATAAAAAGATAAAAAAGTAAAAGAAGATTAAAGAAAAAAGTATAAAACAAAATTAAAGAAGGTTAAAAGAAAATTAAAGAAGATTTAAGTTTTAAAAATGAAAAGTTTAATATTAAAAATGAGTTTTAATATTAAAAGTGAGGTTGGATTAAAAAGGAAATTAGTTAAAAATGGATGAAAAAGTGAAAGCTTTATTCTCCCATGGTATTTAGAAGCCCATGGTATTTACTCATTATATTTGCAAATGTCAAATAAAAATGATTTAGTTAATATGGTTGTCCAAATATTAATTATGTTGAAAGTGCCGAAATGAAGAATTACATAGTTATTGAAAATTAATAAAAAGGCACGTGACTTATGTGAAAAGAGTTACGTAGTTATTGAAAATTAATAATGTATGTGATTCATAATGTAATATTTGAAGATCAAAGAAGCAGAGGAGTCCAACTATATTAAAAGAATTTGATGTCAAGAAGCTTAGTATGAAGTAACCAAAGGAAGGAAGGGAGAGTCTTTGTGGTTCACATTAGAAGATCGAAAACATAAGCAAAGTCCAAGATGAAGAACTATTTGTTCTAAGGTGCCTGCCAATGTCTTATTGAATATCAAGAACATAAGAAGACAGAGCATCAGTTATGTAATCCAGTACTTGATACATAATACCATACAAGATAAGGTTGCAACAGACAAGTAGAAATTACAACAATGGTTGCATGAGTCAAATTCAGTGAAGTACAAAAGAGAATGTATTGCATTATAAAATAAGGGTGGTTGGGTGGTGCAAGGGAAGGTTGGAGCCTATAGGGGAGTTGGTGCTTCCTTGTCAGTTGTAGTTGGCTAAACATGGGGTCGAAGCCTCCTACCAATTGGTGCTGGTGAACAGAGGGAGTTGATGCTTCCTTTTCAGTTGTGGCTGACTAAACAAGGGGTAGAAGCCTCCTACCAGTTGGTGCTGGTGAATGAGGTTGTGTGTGCATCCTTCCAGTTGTAGCTGGTAAATGGGGTGTGGTAGCATCCCTTCAGTCGTAGCTGAAGAAACTTGTGTACAATCTCTCCATCAAGTTGTAGCTTGAAAACAATTTTGTAAAATAACTTTTTATTAATGAGAAAATAGTTGGTAGTTTTCCCTGTTGGGTTCCACGATAAAATCTTGTGTTCATAAGGGTTTGTTGTTCATCATATATTGGTTAATTGAATAATTAATATGTGTGCTTAATATGGATGAAGATAAAAAGAAAAAGTAGGCAATACTGATTCACCCACTGTCTCAGTATTGTTGGATATTACATCATCACTAAAGGTGATAGTTTTGCTTATTGGGCCGATCACTGGATCCTCGACCTTACATCAGGCCTCTCGGGCGTACATGTATTGTGAAATGCAGTGCCTAAACGCACAAGTATACGACTGGAGTATGACCATGCTTGACTGCATGAAGAGACAACTCACAAAGTGCCGAGGGCAGAGTAACAAAAACTTCGGGTTTGGTACCATTTTGTGCTCATTCTTCTTTGAGAGGGTACCCAACATGAGTCCACGAGAGACAGTACGGGGGCATGTGGCCTCCTTCTCGACAATGTGTAGGTGGGCAGCGTTGCTACCGCGACAGGGGGGAGGAAGGACCATAGAGGCCTTCGATGATAAATTTTTTGACTGGTGGGCACGACAGATTCCAGTGATAGAGGACTACCCCTACACTGGAATCAAATTTTCCAGGGATCCAGACATGCCCGTACCTCCTGGAGAGGAGCGAGGAGAGATAGGTACGTTTGTTTTAATGTTATTTAATTTTTAATTTCTTTTTTATATATATCATTTTTTATGTGTACCAGAGTATCTGACAACTATGTATCTGTTATGTATAGATGTGGGACCGATGCGTTCGACAGACTTCTCGAGGTCCAGGCAACGTCCTCGACTAAAGGTAGTATCGATAGCAGCTGTCAGACCAGTAAAAACAGTAGGGGGACCTCCATCCGGATAGGATGAGAGAGTTTTGAGACGGGTGGAGCGGAACCTCACTGCGCTCACTTGTGCAATTCCCATGGCTGAGATCAAGGATCTCCCGCCATCGATGTAGCCTCACGTAGTTGGGGTGCCACGAACATGGGTCCAACTCTTCCAACATTTGGAAAATGCCGTCGTTCACTATGGCAGGGCCAATAGGCCCTGAGATTAGATATGATGGACTCTTTATGTGCCGAGGGCACTCTTTTGTATATTTTTTAGGGCATAAGCCCTGTGATGTATACCGGATATATATTTTTGAGGCATTTATGCCAACCAATGTACTCTGACACTTTTCGATATATATATATATATATATATATATATGTATGTATTTACATATTTTATGTCTTATGGATCACATTTTTACAAATGTATGTACATATGTATGTGTGAGCTTCTTTTTATGTGTGTGCAATATGCAAATCTAATACTTGATTAGCTAGAGTATCTGTCATTTGATTTAATCTCCTAGGAACATGGATATACATAATGTAATCAAAGCAACGTTCTAAGAGACGTACCCTAAGGAATCGTTGGTCTAAAGTAGGATCATAAACGTGGTAAACCCCATTTAATTGGGACACAACTAGCTGTGCATCTAAGTATACCCGGAGGTGAGAGATACCATGCGACAAAGCGTCACAAAGCAACTCTATCACTGTGTTGTACTCGATGACATTGTTTGTGGTGTCACCCAGACAGATACCTCCAGAAGATAGCAATGCCCCCGAGGCGTGAAAATCACCCAAGCTGCGGATGCAAGCCTTTGAGTGTGTTGGCTAGTGTCGTCTGTGATACCAACGAACACCTCTGATTCACTTGACATCTGCTACAGGGAAAAATATGACATAAATAACGACACGTCCATAAAACAAAAAGAAAAAAAGTAACTGTATAAGAACTATACATATGTATAATAAGTCACCCAAGCGACCAACCTATGAGTAATACTTCTTGAGGTAGAGCCCATTTCTAGGCTCCACCAAAGCATTTCCCTCAAAGTCAACCAGATGATAAGCGCCATTCTTTAAGACCTCTTTCAGAATGAAAGGTCCGAACCACATGGGCTTGAACTTGCCTGCCCCCAGGGGATCCTTATCTTGGTTGTAGACCAGGACAAGGTCGCCTTTGGAAAAAATCCGAGGAAGAACGGACCGATCATATTGACACTTGACTCATTGCTTGTGAGCCTCATTAGCCAAGGCTGCATCACGACGCTGCTCATCGAGTTGCTCGAGATATAATAAGCGTTCCTCAAGCGATGAAGTGTCTGGCAATAACTCTACTGCCAAATTTAGAGATGGGATTTGACACTCTATTGGCAAGACTGCTTCTAGCCCGTAAACAAGTTGAAAAGATGAGAAACCGGTGGCAGTCTTTATAGACGTTCGATAGGCCCATAATGCTGAGTACAACATCAAATTCCAATTTGACTTGGAAGAATTGATCGTTCGCTGCAGAATAGTCTTGAGGGACTTATTCACAACTTCCACCCGACCATTTTCTTGTGGGTAGTAGGGTGATGAATGCTCTTGCCTCAACCCAAGATTTGATGTTAACTCATACATCATTTTGTTCTGAAATTGAATGCCATGGTCAGTGATAATCTCCTTCGGGATGCCGAACCTTGCTACTATCTGGTTAAAAATAAAGAGAGTTGATGTCGCACCATAATTATTAAATGTTAGCATAGCCTCAACCCACTTTGTAAAGTAGTCTACCGCTACGATGATATAATGATGCCCCCTAGCTGAAGCCGGGTGGCATTTAGTAAAATAAATCCCCCACTTGGTGAAGGGACCAACAGTAATGACGAGAAACATGGGAGCAGGGTGTGCCCTCATATTTTGAGAGAAGATATGGCACGTGTGGCACTTCTTGACCGATTCAACACAATCCTTGATTAACGTGGACAAAAATTAACCGGCTCGTAGAATCTTTTGGGTTGTTTCCAACCCAGACAAATGACCACCACATGCTTCAGTGTGGGAGTCATTGAGAACGAGTTCCGCTTCTTCGTGAATGAGGCACCGACGAAGGATGCAATCTACACCTCGATGATACAAAGTGTCATCGAGTATGAAATAGTTTCATGCCTGATGGCATATACGTCGACTCTCATCGCGAGAAGCAGAGGCAGGGCACTTCAAAGTCTGGAGATAGACTAGTATATCTCCATACCAGGGGTTCAAAGATGAAATCAGAAAAGGATCTCCTTTAATCAACGATTCTTCAGGTGTAACATCACATGATTTGACCAGAAGTTCCGAGATAAGTTCCGTAAAGACCAGTGACTTTTTGGATTTCACAGAAACAAAATACAAGTCAAACTCTTGGAGGATAACAATCCATCTACTGATATTTCCGTCGATAATGCGTTGTGTCAACACGTATTGAAATGGATTCACAACAACAACGACAGTGGTCTTACGAAGAAGAATATAATGACAGAACCGCTGGACAACATGCACTGCTGCCAATGCAAGCTTCTCAACATGGGAGTAGTTGAGTTCCGGTCCAGTCAAGCCTCAACGCAGGTAATAAATCACATGTTCTTCGAGCAGATCATCCTCTTGAACTAAGACCATACCGATGGTCGACTTTGTAGCGACCAAGTACAATAATAAATCTTTATTATAATTGGGAGGCCAAAACAGAGGGGCAGACACGAGGGCATGTTTCAACGCTTCGAAAGAGCGCTGAGCGACTTCGTCCCAACAAAAAGGGACTCCCTTTTTTAGTAAACGCATGAACTTTTTAGTGATCTCGACATAGTTTGCGATAAAACGCCGAAGAACGTTTTCTTTTCCCTATAAGCTTTGAAGCCGAGCGACTATGCACGGGGGAGGGAACTGAACTATCGCCTCAACCTTCAGAGGATCGACCATGATCCATGTTGTTGAAACTATGAAACCTAGAAGATGACCCGACGTCATGCAAAAACTGCACTTGTTAGGATTCAAGCGAATCCGATAGTAGCTAAATCGTTCAAAGATTAGTCAGAGGTGCGCGAGATGATCAAATCTCTTACGAGATCGTGATGCTAAATCATCGAGATAAGCCTCGAATATATGTTTAAGGTCATGGAAAGCAAAAGATATGGCCCACTGAAAAGTAACTCCAACATTCTTTGGGCCAAAAGGCATCTTACGATAAGAAAATTGTAAGTTTTAAAGCTATGAAGTAAAGCAATGCATATAGATTCTTAAGCAAAACAAAATTTAGTCAATGGCTCATACACAGACTACATAGAGATTTTATACCGGAAACCCTCAACTGGGAAAACCTTTCTTATATTCATTATATCGAATTTCACCATTCACCATACAATATATACAATGTTTTTAGGTATTCTGTAGATACCAAAACCCTAATCCCTTAATCCGAGATTAATTTAGAAAATCGCTAAAAATAACAAAATCCGCTAAAAATACCCACACACACAGTTGCAAAGAATATAACGCACCCACGCAGTTGCCAAACCTGATGCACCCAAACACACAAATGCAAAGAATATAACATATACCCAACAAAAATGTTCCTCGTGGACAAATAAAAGTTGTTTTATGCTGGTCTTCGGGCTTGATCTGTATCTAGTTGTATCCCGAAAAACCATCCATGAAAGAAAAGACCTCACAACCTGCACATTCATCAAAAATCTTATCAATGAATGGGGTGGGGAAGTTATCCTCTGGACATGCCTTGTTCAAATCAGAGAAGTCCATACACACGCAAATCGTACCCTACTTTTTGTTGACCGAAACAAGATTTGACACCCATTGAGTCAACTGAAAGGGGTAGATGAAACCAGCTTTGAGCAGTTTCTCTACTTCAGCCTTAATAGCTGTCTCTTTCTGAGGATTCACTGGATGAATCTTTTGTCAGACCATATTGGTGTTAGGATAAGTCATTATGTCATGTTCGGTGATTCTTGGATCAATGCCTGGAATTTCCTTGTAACACCAAAAAAAAATGTCACAAAATTCCTTAAATAAATCTGTATAGATTTGAATATCCTCAGGGGAGTAGTCCGCTCCGATGAAGACATTCTCCACGATGCCAGGGGTTTTGGAGATGTCAATAGGTATCATTTCAGCGATAGTTTCCATATTACCATTGGCGTAAACTGTGTGCATAGCCAGAGGATTAATAGGACAAGACCTATCTCCAATCATAGTCAACACGAATTCACCTACCTCTATTCTTCTTAACTCTGGGAGGAAATAAGATCTGTGATGGAGATCATCCCAGGGTTTGTTCGGATCAGTCAATGCCTCTAATATCACCTCATCAGAGGGCAAGACAAAGTCTAAATAATCGGTAGTGGCGAGGGAACCTTGAGCCCAAATAGGCTCGAGAATTGGATCTAGCTCCTGTGTGGGAGTTGGATCGGGGTCGACCGATTCTTGCTGGGCAATATTGTACAAAAATTCTGCCGTGGACAAGGTCATGGCCATACTAGGATGCCCTGTCCCTTCCATCAAGGCCGATGGGGAAGGAAAAGTCCACAGATCGTTAAAGTAAGTCATACGGAATGACGACACTTGAAATATTTCAGCCCTAGGCTGGTCGAGGGTAGCCGATATCATCTTGACATCGTGAGAGGGAGGCGGGTAATCGAAAGTACCCATCAAAGGTGGGAACAAACTAACCCCTACATTGACGATGTCAGGCTGAGGATTATCAATCATCGGGACCGTGGATGCCCCCGATGAAGGGTCAGGCCTGGAGATGGACAACTGCTCAATGGTTACGATTCGACCCTCGTGTGGAAATAATAAGAGCCGAAAAACTGTGGCAACAAATGCATGCATTGCATAGGTCCAACTCCTTCCTAACAGAAGGTTGTAGTCGAGAGGTGCATCGACCACTTCAACTTCGATGCACATGGTCTTCCCTCCTAACTGCATGGGGAAAGAAGGAATGATTCCATGTGGTTTGAAAGAATGACCGTCAAAAGCAGTAAGCAGACTAGGTGACAGAGACAAAATGGGTTGGCCAATGTCCTTCCAAGATGCGAACGACATTACGCAAGTCGAGGCACCCTCATCAACCACCGTGCGTAAAATATTTTGAGTAAAATATTTTGTGGGGTGAGACACTACTATCTGAAACACAACGTGGTAAGGGAGACGAGGTTTCAAGTCGGTCATATCAAGCATGATCATTCCTATATTATAGGTCTCAACAGATCCCAAAGCAGACAACAAAGCCTTTCTCTGCGAAGGGAAACTCCAGAGGACCTCCAAAGCAGACATCGCACAAGGGGTTTGTGAAAAATCCTCCACCATAGAGTAATTTTGGGCGACCCTCGTGTTCAGATTATGAGAAGCTTTCTTGAACGCCCCTTTCAGGATGCGTGTCATTGTTTCACCCATCGTCTTCTCAATCTGGAGAGGAACTGACGGGTTTACGGCTTCCTTACCCTTTTCAACAGTTTCTGGAATTTTGTAATCGTGTGCCCTAGTTTCTATGTAAGCATAACCTTTCATCATATAAACATTCACAGCCGAGGGATTACTAGAAGACGGAGGGGGTCCCTGACTACCCCTATCTGCGCTCAAAGAGGCTTGAGTCATATTTTTCCCATGTGGAAATGGGTTCATTAACACAATAGGCTGTTGTTGCGCCAATAACTTTTGGGCCTCCTCAAGCCGAGGGCACAGGTGAGTCAGATGGTCTTCCATACAAAAGTTACACGGATACTTCGAATTTCTCTTCTATGTGTTTCCCCTGCCAACATTGTTGGTGGGTTTCTTATCCTCCTTACCCTTCTTGTTTCGTTGTTTTTTCTTTCTGTTAGGCTACTGGTTGGCCTTCGGGTTCGTCAACTGCACACTGTGTACATCCGACGTTTGTGTAGGGGGAGTAGCCGAACCGGAGGTCTGGCTGGCCGCTGTTTGATCTATCTACAATTGTTGCAATTGATTTGACAGCTAATCAATGGGCTTTGCTTGTGCTGAACCAACTATACCATCGGCATGTGGTCCAAACTTGTGTCTGACCTTGTCAAGGATGGACCGTGGTGCATCTAGGAAAATCTCATAGAGTAAACTAGACTAAGAGTATATCAGTTCAAGCTGTTGTGCTCTCATTATCACCTCCTCCTCTAAAAACACTCCCGACGTTGCAACGTCCTTGGATAACTGAGGTACCAAAGACTTAAGGAACCACTCCAACAGGAAAGCCGGTGGGACCTGTACTTTTATCAAACTCTTCCGATGCCACCATTCTCGGATGTGATCTGAGATATGATCAATCTTCATCTTCTCGAAGTTGGCCAACAATTCAGTACCGACATCATATCTCACAAGTAGTTGGAAATGGTTCAAAAAAACCATCGCCAAATCACTAAAGTAAGAGTATCTTGAGCGGTCGAGCTCGATGTACCATTTCGCGACATCTCTAATGAGAGTGCGTTGAAAGAGACACAACTGTACAGATTCGTCTCACAACGAGTTCGATGAGCACCATAGGTGGAACGTGGTCACGTGATCACCTGGATCTTCGCCAGGCTTACCTTTGAACTTCAAAATGTCCGAGGGAAACTTAGTCGGCATGGGAGGCCAACGCAGATCGTGACAATTTGGGTCGTTTAACAACCTTGACAAGTCTGGAAAATATAAGTTTGCCAGAAATGGTAGCTTGGGTTGAGTACTATGTACAGGAAGAAAGGAGCTTGGAGTTTGAATGGCACAGGGTTTCCAGGTAAAGTTGGGCTACCAATCCGAAGGGCATAGATACTGATCCTTGCCCGGTGTTCCATTGACCATGGAAGGGGTTGCCCCTGGTCGACATCCCTGATGAGGGAACTGCTCCCTGCCACAGATTCCAGAGTCCTCGTGAGGAGAAGACTTCTGTGTTTTCTCCCTGTGTAGGAATAATACCATGCACGAGATTATGTTGTCCAAAACCAGGGTTTCCCCTGGCCGAGATGACAGTTGACGAGAAAGCGTTATTACCAAATGCGTCAAACAAAGAGAACGTAATTGAATCCACTGACGTGGTGTAGGAAGAAGGTCCTATACTTCCTGCTCCAAACAAGCCGTAGTTCATGTTCGGCCCGACGGGTTGCTGGGGAGCACCGCCGAGCGAGGGGAACGAAGGAGGTATATGATCCCCGCTGTAATGGATAGCGTTATAGGGGGATGAGGTTCCCCGAATGGACCCTTGAAAATGAGCGTTTGAGCTCCTTGCCCCCAGACCCATGGTATGTAGGGTGGAGTAGGTGAGGACATAGTTCATATCAAAGCCGGGCATCCTGTATGAAAACGGAGGACTCGTCGCACTATGTTTGAACGAAGCAGTGATCGCCGCCATAGATGGAATCAGACCGCTGCCCTAAGTAGAGGTGGTCGAGACCAATGAAGGTGGGTTAGGAGGCATAATGCCCCCTGTGGTGGTAGCCGTTGAGGGAGTGTGAGGAATCCCTGAAGAAGTAGTAGCATTTGCTTCCATAGATGCTTGCAAGACTATCTAACGCTCGTGATGCGTTACCCTTGGAGGGACAACTTGTATCAAGAGTGGTGCCGACAAGTCAATTATCAGTGTTGGCCTAGCCCGAGAGCTTCCGCCCCAAGATCATAAATAGTAGGTTCCTCCAGATTCGAGTGTTCTCCTCTCGGAGCTAGCTCGGGCACAGATTCCTGCAGCCTGGTCGCTTCAAATGGCCCTTACTGGTCAAGTCTCCACCGTAATGGTGGTTGTGGTGGCTTCAAAGTAATCGACTACAGGCCCTAAAGCCTTCGCGATTGATGAAGTTATTGATCTTCCACTTTGTGAGAATATCAATGACACATTAAGGCTTTTACTAACGTTTGAAAATAGTCACACACTAGAAAAGTTCGTACAAGATAAAGCAAGTAAAACATTATCTAGTTGGAAGAACAGTTACGCCAGCCAACACTAGAGAAACTTACCGGTGCAAGTGCAACTCAAACATGGAAGCACCCTCCGGGTATACCTTGCAAAGGATGGCCCGACCTCTTCTCTAGGTACCACATTATACCCCCACAGTCACCTGTGTAAATCCCTAGAACAAAGGCAACTAAGTTTCCATCTCATGAACAATCACCAAGAGGGTACAGTCGACAGTTGGGTGGACCATAATGAGCATGGTAACAAGCTCGAAACCTACCGAGGGTATGAAAAGCAAGTGGTCTGGAAGACAACTGAGGATCCCGAATGGATTCGAGGTCCACGAAGCTCCGTAGGAAAATGAAACCGACAGTATCCCACAACAAGTCCTCAATATGTGTTCCCCACTACGCTTGGTCCGACTTTGGATGGGTTATCTCCGCTACCTTTCCGCACACGACCTCGTGTTTAGCCCCTGTGTTAGAGGGGGGTCCCAAATAAATTTCATGTTTACTGGACTTTTTACACTCTCTAGCTCTTACTTCGATGTTTGTTTATAAGCCTTGAAGAGTTTCCTCTCCAACCTAATTCAAGGCTCTATCCTAGACTAGTTGATTGACCCTATAAACATAAAGTCTAGTTGATTTTAATTAGCGTTTATTTTAAATCGCTTGTTTTAACTCAAGGAAATGGCAGTGAAACTAGTGATGTGTATGGGAGATGAAGAAGGAGAAGAAAACGAAACTGAAAAATAAATTACTTCTAGTTGACAATAAATATTTGCAACTAACTCTTTAACCAACTTTTCATAACTAACTTTTTCTAAGATCTTTTAAAGGAAAACCTAAAATCAAATTTCGCTCGACTACGAGCTACTTAAATGTTCTAAGCAATCAGTAAAGAACTTAAGAAAATAACTCTTTTTCCTAACAAGAAAAACAACTAACCCAACTATTTAACCAAACTAAGAAATGAAGTTTTTTTCTATATATTTTTTTTATGCTTCAAACAATAAACTTGAAATAAATTTTTATTTATTTTTCTTTAAAACAAGCGAAAGGGGAAAAAGTGAAAAACAAGACAAGACTGAAAATTGACCTCTGGCCCACTGCGGATCGCAGGGAGTCACTAAACACACCAAACAGGCTGATCAACAACTCAAAGACTCGCCTAAAACCCTTTCAAAATTAAACACAAGAAATCTTTAAAAATATAGGCAAACTGACATCCAACCCAGGCTTCGACTGTAAAAACAGAGACACTGTACTTAATCAAGAAACCCTAAGAAGTAAAAATTCAATCAGGGAAGAGGTTGACTACCTCTTCTTAAAGAAAACATTTTTTGACACATGCATGCTACTGATGCTTAAGCAACCTGTGTATGTACGCAGTTTGTCTATAAAACATGGCACATATGTACGCGTTTTGACCCACAAGAGGCCGCATACACCTCTGTATTTCTTGAAAAAAGAAAACAAATAAACAGACTAATAGGGAAGGGAGAGCTGGTATAGCACCAATAGGTGACCAAAATCCCTTAAAAAATCAGCAGACTAAAAGAAAACTCAAAAAAGTATAAAACCAATTAAACACCCAAAAAATCCCCTAAAACCCTAGAGGCGATCCCTAGTATGGTCACCAATTCTTCTAGCGGGAAAACCCCCCTATGGATACACCAGAGTTTATAATGTAGGAAAATCAATGACCGTGTCAAAGTCTCCTATTTTTGTAACTACCCCAAACATATCCCAGACTCATACATGAAAGACAAAGTGAGAAGGATCAGGTAACTTAACCTTTTACTCCACATCCGATGTCGATCCTCTCACGCTTGATAGCTCCGTTGACTGCAAACGTCCTCCCAAGGATGTCCTACATTCACAAATAGATAAACAAGAAACTACAAACATGCATTTCATATATAAATAATGGGTTAGATGTTAGAATAAAACATAAATCAAATGCAAACATTTGACACATCATATTTCGGGACATGAAAAGTATTTCTTTTATTGATATCACAATGATTACTTACAACAAGGTCGACGACTGCTCCACGAACTTGGTCCAGACTCCTCTTCATCAAGCTCCAAGTGCACCTCCATGCATCTTTCTCCTCTCAACCTTCTTCTTGGAAATGGAATGGGCTTATGATGGAGGAAAAAGGGCAAAATGGGGAATTCTGATGCAATTCTCACAACAAGGTTGCAAATGCTTGGGGCAAGGAGGGGATGTGAAACGGGCAAAGTTTCATTGTTCTTATGCCGAGCTTAGGAATGAGACCCCAACACCTCCTTTTATATGACAAAAGGATGGTTATTCGGTTGGGTGACACGCTATAGGCGGTGGATTAGTTGGGAAACTACCCAATAGCATGTAATCTCAAAGCATTCTTTGCAAATTTTTAATTTTTGCAACTTTTGCAAGTATACACGGGCTGCAATGGTGCAACTAGCGTACATACGCAGGCTGTAGTGGTGTAGTAGGCGTGTGTACATGGGAATTAATGGTGCAGGGCGCGTACATCTTCAAAAAATGAGATTTTAAGAAGAGCAACTCATTGATGGCTTGGAAAAAATAGCAAGTAAGAGGACCAAATTCTAGGTATGCATGTATGGAGCAATTTAGGGTTATAACAAATCCCTCCATTCATTTACCTACCATGATGGTACTGCCCTATATGCCCCCCATTATATCCATGTATTTCACTAAGAAAAAAACATTCTAGAAGCCTTAACTACCCCCAATTTCCAAGATTGGTATTTTCATATGCCTTACTATCATGTTCAATAATGTTGAGCTTAATTCATGGCATTTCTTCATATGACCAAGGAAACATCACAAAATTACTTGAAAAGAGCTATGTAAATTTCTACTTCTTCAGGAGCACATTCAACTCCAATCCTGATATTTTCCACAATGTTAGGATCAAAGTATATATCTATTGGAATAATGTTAGATATATTCATCATATTACCCTTTGCATACATACCATCTGTAGGAATTGGGCTCTACTATCGATCCAAATCTCCTAGGATAACTAAACTTCTTTCTCCAACCTCTATCTAATCTAGTTTGGGGAGAAAATATGAGTAATGATGCATGCCATACCATGACCTTTTTGAATTGGTAATTTCCTCCATAATATCCCCATTAGAAGGAAATACTATTTCAAAAAATTCATTCAAACTGGGATAATTAAATACACACACTAGTTAGGTAAACTGGTCATAATCCCCGCGAGGACAAAGATCTTGATTAAGGTCTAAGGTAGCCATATGAATAGCTTGATATATGACTTCCACTTCAGATAAGGGAATCATAGAGCCTATATATCCAATATCCTACTTAGAAGTTGAAGGTCCTGGTCCAAATCCTCGACCCTCCCCAAAACAAGTAAGTTGAAAGGGAACTAAGTGATCAAGATAAAGCTCTCTCCAAAATATGATCTTTAGAAGGTGTTAGCACTCTGTAAATTTTGTCTAGCTGAATAGAAAAATGACAGAGGTAACTGTTTCAACCTACTTTAGAGCTGGGCACTTGCCTGCTAAACTCAGAGAGGGCTCTCTTGTGTCACTTGATATTTATTTGATAATCACTGGATAGATTTAGTTTGTTTTGGGGGTTTTTATAAAGTTGTTGGCAAGGAAGGGGAGGGACACTCAGGGCTATGGAGTCAAAATTCTGAAATTGAATAGAAACCTTGACTGGCCTGTAGAACTCTCCAGAGGATAAAGGCTAAATGAGGTAATGAATCTGAGTTGTAAATTGAAATTTGTAGAGTGTAAGAGGAAAGGGGAAAAACAAGTAACTGTATCAGAACATTATGAAAATGAATTATGAATTAGCTAGGAAGAAACACACATAGTTTAAATTGCTTCAGCTGAGAGCATCAAGAGATGAATTATGGGATTTTAAATATCCAAGTCAAACATAAGACAATGTAAATGGAATTAAAGAATGCATGAAATACATACAATGAGGGAAAACAAAACTCATATCACCACCATTAGAATCTTTTCATAGAGACTTCAAAGCTTCTGCAAATGTATTCAATTCATTCCAGAAAATTACAATTTAGTTCAGAACAACCAGAATTTATGCCCTTGCACTTCTGCCCACTAATACATTCAGAACCTCTATCATTTATACAATTTCGAGTTCCTTTAGTTAGGAACTGATTACAATAGCCGAACTGAAACGTTTCAGCTTCTACAATGATTACAAATGTCAGTTAAAAAAAAAAAAAACGTTTCATGATCCCTGCAGATTCCTCTGACGCTCTAGCTCCTTCATTTGCCACGTTCTCTTTGAAATGTCACTTATACTCCTTCAAATCTAATTCCATATTCCAATTAAATATTTAAGAATAATATATTTGAAATAAAAATAATTCCCAAATATTTTTCTATCATGTAGAATTAAATTTCCATAATTTATTTCATGCATGTGGTTTTTAAAACCATTTATTTGCTTTCTTCTTGTGGTTTTGGAAACCATGTATCGTTTTTCCCAATTTACCATTTCACTGTAAAAAACATTTATTGTTACCATGTTTTTTCCAATTTACCGTTTCACTGTGAAAAACATTTACTGTGTCATGTTTTTTCCAATTTACCATCTTTGGTAAAATACCTTTTATCTTCTTCTTTTACTTCAATAAAACTTTTGGATAAAGAATTATCCAAGTCTTCCTTTCATGTGCATCTTCCCATTTAATTCTTTTCCATGGAAATAAACATTAATCTCTTTAATTTGTAAAATGTGAATTTTACCTCTGTAAAACAATTTCACCGTGAGGAAGAATTTCTTTTATTGGAAATTCCATAATCATTATTGAAAACATACTCCTAGAAAAATGCCGCACATAAACCATAGGATAAATGTCTGCATTTATTATATTGGGCCGGATAAAAGTGGTTTGGAGTTTACCCACTTTTTCCCCGATATCCACCACGTAAAAACATGCGTCCAATCACCAAAACCATGGTATTTTCCCCAGCCCGCCTTCACATCATTAACCTCGGTGTTAATTCTATGCCTGATATGTATGTGTGTCATCCATCTATCCTTTGAATTTTCCACATTATAAATTGAGATTCGTGCCCATGATTTGATGTGATGCTATAAATTAAATATTGGATCAAATATTAATATAAATATTTTAATATTAAAATATTTATATTAATAATAAGAAACTCCTTTTTCTATTTTATAAAGACTTTGGGCATATGAGGCTTAACACATGACTTTGTGGATAGGATAAGGGTTCTTAATAAAATGAATATTTTTTTATTTTCAACGGGAATATGAAAATAAGGGTAAAAATGAATGAAGGGATGGAACTAAGGGATTTAGATAAGCATTAAGGCTAGTTATAGGTTTTGGGATATTTGCCAAATTTTTGACTTATGGAGGAAATGACTATTTTGGATGATCAGTTGAGTGAATGATTTAGGTGATGGGATATTGACGGAGTTGGTGAATTTTTTTTAAAATCTGAGTGGAAAGATAACACAAGGACAAGATGCTTTAGGAAAAAATAATGCAAATTAGCTGATGATAACATATGATCCAACTGGGGATGCTATCCTCCCTGTGAGGTAGCAAAGAACTCGTAGAACCGGTGCCTGATCCACTGGTCTATTGCCAAAACATGTGTGTGTACCCTGCTCTGACCTGTCACCAGTGTCTGCTGAAAACCAAACTCTGCTGAAAACCAAATTCTGCACACTGCTCTCAACTGGATACTGAACACTGAATACACCGCTAAAATTTGACTGTACACAATACTGGAAATCCAAACTGAAAAATGCTTGACCAAATAGATTATTCACACACTCCTACCTACCCTAAAAATGATGAAATGAATACTCAATCAAGTGATGCTAAAGTGCCAATGTAGCCAATCAAGCAATTGGCTTCTCGATTTTCCTCTGCTCCCATTTTTCTTAAGTAGGCAGACAAATGTAAAAGATGGCAGCTGAAATCAAATATTGAATCCAAAATCTGAGCTTATGAATGAAATCAACTCCTCCTTCAATGATGACTGTAGTAGGATGGCCACAGGATCTTGAAAACCATGAAAAATCATTTATTCTTGATGAATAAAAACAAGAAGACAAGCCTGATTCACAAGTGTTTGATGCTCTTGCTCTATTTCTTCAGTTCTAAGAACATTTTCAAATGGAATGACAACAATAGGTTTGTCTACTTTCCCATGCATCTCAACAAAAAACATTCATACATTCTTAAACATCTTCAAATGTGACAACCATATTATGTGCGTCCTCTTGTTCATCAAACAATTATGATTTGGTTTTATTAAACTTCTGGAAATTTGCTTGAGGATTGTCATTTTGAATTTCAAATGAATGAATGGAAATAAATCCCTATTCATAACCTTCTTGTAAATGTGAAAAGTTAACATCATGAACTATTTCACAGTCTAGAGTTCCCATGTATGTATTTTCAAAACCACGATTTTCAAATGAATCAAATAAAACAATTGCCTCTTCACGATCTTTCTATATTTATGATTGGAAAGTGACATACCTTAATTTGTTGCTTTCCTGAAACTCTATGTCATTTGTTTGTTCATTGCTTGAAGTTTCCATAGATGCAGTTTCAGAATCCTCATCCATGTCTAGGCCACTTAGAATTTGAACAACCACATCATTCATAGGGGAAGAAAGACAACTTTGAAACACTTTGTCTTGTTGGAAATCTTGTTGAATATCTCCATCAAGTTCAGGAGAAGGAAAATGACTTTTAACAACAATTTCTTGATCAACTTCATCTTCAACCAAAGGAGGGGCTACTTTTTGTTGTTGGGCTAAATATTCATAAAGGGCTTCTATGATTTCATCATTCATACACTCTTCATCACCAAAAACATTTTCAAGGTACTTAATGAAATGTTCACAAAATTCACAACAATCTTCGAACACCAAGGATGAAGGATTAGATTCTCCATAATGCTTAAAGAATGTTATATGGAAATATTTAAGAGAGTATAAGCTGCCTGGTTTTAAACCTTCATACCATAATATTTCTTTCCCCTCCAAAGTATCCATAAACATTTTCATCAAACAATCCTCATGAAATTCAACCCCCAACTTACATATGTGCATGTCAAATCTAATCAAGTACAAGGCAACATCACTTCCTTTCCCATCTTTGAATTTAGGAAAATATTTTTGCCAATTTATGTGAGGAATATGATTTGGAAAGCCAGGAATATGAGATTGATTCATTGGAGCATACCTTGCAGATATTGAACTCATCTTTGAACAATGGAGTCACCAATGATGTTTTGGAAGCTGGATTCTGCATTGAGAGTGGAGTTGCCAGTGAAAATTCAAATTTCTGGATTCTTCTACCAGTGGAATCACCTTCAAACTAATTTTTTGATGTGTGGAGTCACCAGAGAAAGGATACAACCAATATGTGTCTAAGTGTTTGTTTCTCTCAGAACTTAGAATTCAAACATGTCGTTCTTTCCCAGGGAAATTTTTTCAATTTCGTCCCTGACAACGGTGCCAAAATGTTATCACTCTGTAAATATTGTTCGGCTGAATAGACAAATGATAGAGGTAACCGTTTCAACCTACTTTAGAGATGGGCACTAGCCTGCTCAACTCAGAGAGGGATCTCTTGTGTCACTTGATATTTATTTGATAATCAGTGGCTAGATTTAGTTTGTTTTGGGGTTTTTTATAAAGTTGTTGGCAAGGAAGGGGAGGGACACTTAGGGCTATGGAGTCAAAATTATGAAATTGAATGGAAACCTTGACTGGCCCGTAGAACTCTCCAGAGGATAAAGGCTAAATGAGGCAATGAATTTGAGTTGTAAATTGAAATTTACAGAGTGTAAGAGGAAAGGGGAAAAACAAGTAATTGCATCAGAGCATTACGAAAATGAATTCTGAATTAGCTAGGAAGAAACACACACAGTTTAAATTGCTTCAGCCGAGAGCATCAAGAGATGAATTATGGGATTTTAACTATCCAATTCAAACAGAAGACAGTGTAAATGGAATTAAAGAACATAGGAAATACATACAATGAGGGAAAACAAAACTCATATCACCACCATTATAATCTTTTCATAGAGACTTCAAAGCTTCTGCAAATGTATTCAATTCATCTCCAAAAAATTACAATTTAGTTCAGAACAACCAGAATTTGTGCCCTTGCACTTCTACCCACTAATACATTCAGAACCTCTATCATTTATACAATTTTGAGTTCCTTTAGTTAGAAACTGATTACAATAGCTGAACTGAAACGTTTCAACTTCTACAATGATTACAAATGTCAGTTTAAAAAAAAAATTGTTTCATGATCCCTGCAGATTCCTCTAACGCTCCAACTCCTTCCTCTGCCACGTTCTATTTGAAATGTCACTTATACTCCTTCAAATCTAATTCCATATTCTCATTAAATATTTGGGAATAATATATTTGAAATAAATATAATTCCCAAATATTTTTCTATCCTGTAGAATTAAATTTCCACTTTTTCCCCCGATATCCACCATGTAAAAACACGTGTCCAATCACCAAAACCATGGTATTTTCCCCGACACCGCCTTCACATCATTAACCTCCACGTTAATTCTATGCTCGATATGTATGTGCGCCCTCCATCCATCCTTTGAATTTTCCACATTATAAATTGAGATTTGTGCCCATGATTTGACGTGATGCCATAAATTCAATATTGGATCAAATATTAATATATATATTTTAATATTAAAATATTTATATTAATAATAATAATCTCCTTTTTCTATTTTCTAAATACTTTAGGCATATGAGGCTTAACACATGACTTTGTGGATAGGATAAGGGTGCTTAATAAAATGAATATTTTTTTATTTTCAACGATAATATGAAAATAAGGGTAAAAATGAATGAAGTGATGGAACTAAGGGATTTAGATAAGCATTAAGGCTAGGTATAGGTTTGAGATATTTGCCAAATTTTTTACTTATGGAGGACATGGCTATTTTGGATGATTATTTGAGTGAAGGATTTAGGTGATGGGAGCTTGACGGAGCTGGTGAAAAAGTTTTAAAATCTGAGTGGAAAGATAACACAAGGACAAGATGCTTTAGGAAAAATTAATGCAAATTAGCAGGTGATAACAAAAGGAATACAATACTTAGTGCTGATTGAAAAGGTTTCATATATGGGCGTCAAGGCTATATAATTGAAAATTGAAGGGAAAGGAAAGCTACCATTAGAAACAATCCCTTGAACATACCAACACCTACACTCTCAATGTTACAGAGGAACCATCCAAAAATGAGATCTTTGTCCCAAATATTGAGCTAAGATTGAGCACAAAATATGACAACTGGTCGATAGTCACAATCTCTCCTTGATGACGGGACTTGATATCATGAAAGATAGAAGGCACCACTACCTTCATCTCATACATCCAGATTCAGTCCGATAAAAGATTCGACAAAAGATTATATTGATGGGAGCATTGACAACATCTACTTCTATTGAGACAATTTTTCCACCTAACTCTATTGGGAGGGCTAGAATGATTCTCTTTAGTTTGGAATATGGATTGTCAAAATAATTTAACAGGGTAGAGGAGTGAGTGAAATAAAGTGAACATAAAAATCTCTATCTTGATAGCAACATAACATAGGTAAAGGCCCCTTTATTAACAATGCATCTGAAATAGGGGCGACAGTTGCAGGGAGTCGTTTATGATTTTCATGGAGCATAAATGATTTTCTTTGCTTGGGGCCTTCGTAATTCTTCTAATAACCAAGTAGAGGCCTTGGATATTCTTACGGGCCTAAAAATTCTTGAGGAAGATCAAAGCAAATGCCTCATTGTAATTGGTGATATTGAATTGGTCATCAATGGCCAGAATTTTAACACATGTAAGCAACACAATTTGCATGAAACATTTCAAAGAATATCCAAGGAAGGGAAGAAATTCTATTCATTTGATTATTTTCATGTCCTTCGACACCAGAACAACAAGGATGACCTCCTTGCCAAAGAGGCTAGGACCCTAGAGCAAGGGAAACTCAAGGTTAATGGGGTCCCCTCAACATATCATCTACCTTAAGTTATGCACTTGGTATTAAAAATTTATTTTGATACGACCCTTCCCATTATGAAACTCATGCAAACATCACTAACCAGACACTTAACAATCTCCTGCCGACCCCAATTGAACATAAGTACCATCTGGCACACTCCTCGTTCATTGCACGCTCCAACTATTATGGGAAAATTTCGAAGTGGAACAAGACATAAGTAGAAAAAAACAAATAGCAGAAGTAGAATAAGAACAAGTGCAGTAAGTGGACACTACTCTCAAACTCCATTAGACATGTTTTATGCTATGCAAATTTTAATATATTTTACACACCGTTGTTAGAATCTATACTTGGTGCAATGACAACAATTTTGTAAAAAAAATAGACCCTCTCCTTAGAAAGTTGAATTTATTTTTTGAACTCTACGTACTATGTTGGTGATTCAACTCTATTGCAGCTCCTTTTTTAATACAAAACCAATATGCTTGTCACTCAACAATGGAAAGAATAGAAAAAAAAATTAAGTTCCATGCTTGTAACTCAAAAACATCACAAACTGAAAAGATGATTTAATTAAAATGATTAGCATACCATGTGGGTATGTTGGCCATCTAAAATGCCATCTTGTCCACTTTCCATACTCCACTGCTGGCCATCCAAAATGCCATCCTGCCCACTCTCCATATTCCATCCCGGCTTATACCCATAGCACATTGTGACTTATACGTGGCAATCCTGTTGGTTAATGAATACTCCTTGTTAATTAGAGACCGTAATGACTAACGAATAGATTTTGAGCTGCAATATGGTTAAGGTATTAAATATTAGCCTTTAATTTGATGGACACGACAAAGAATATTCTACTTTTATTAAATTTCTTCTATATATTAGATAGTTTTGATTAAAATGTAATGAATTTGGTACTATCTCGTTAAGATCAAAGGTAATGAATCTAGTGTTTGAGGGATCAATCCTACCGATAACATTTACTAATTCCTTTCACTGCAGATGACAGTGCTTAAGGACCTCTAAGGAAAACATGGCACATGGGCTTGAGTTAAATCTTCTACTATGATATAGTTACTTTGGAATTTAGATTATGTGTGAACCTTTGTAATATGCCATCAATAGGGTGGGGAAATAATTCCATTGGTGTCTTCTCTATCTGTAGATGGCCATAGAATGGTGGTGGGGGAGCTTCCTTCTCTAATGGTCTAGCGTTAGGAGCCTCATAATTTCAAGTTTGAGTCTAAGCATTAACATCCTAGTTGTACATGCATACATTAGTGTTTGATGCATTCCTCCCTTGTGGAGGAGCACCTTGATTGCGCTCACAGAGGTGCAAGGTTATCATCAACTAATTGTTGTTGCTAAGGAGGAAATGAATTTTGAAGGATTATAGGTTGTTACTGCTAAGAATCACATTGATCAAGCAGTGTCCAAGCTTCCTCCATCTTGAGGCATAGGTGTATAAGATGATCGTATTTACACAACTTGTAAGGGAATTTAACTTTTGTTTTCTCCCTTTTCCCCATAATTATTATTCATATAATTATTCATCTTACCTCCCATTGTCCCTTCTTTTTCTAATTTTCGTTGTTACACTTGGATTATTGGTCACCACCTAAATTTGTAGACTGAACTATATTGACATTCAAGGTTTGTATTGGAACATCTAAGATCAAGAATAAACTAGGTCCCACTAATAGGCCTTAAGGATTCCCTACTCTTCGATGGCTGCATATGACAAGGCTACATCTTTGGCAATGCTAGTTAAATAAGAAATTCACAACCCAATTGACTAAGAGTCTATTTGGTATCTCAAATTTGATCATTTGACATCACCTCCTCTACTCATGCATATGATCATAGATGTGAGTATAAGTGTTTAGTCATAAGGATGTTAAAAGATCAGTACCAATCTCCTGGCATATAGGAAATCATAATTGAGTTAGGCACATCATTTCCAAAGATGAAAAATAATTATGAGATGCATGAGACAACCTTGTATACCACTTAGTTTTGATCCCTACCAGGGATCACTAGAAAATTTGCAATCTCACACTATCTTTCATTAAGTGGTTTGAGGAACATCGCAGATGGAATGTCATGATGTGAGTGGATGGGTATTCTCCAACCTTTCCTTCAAACTTTGGAATGTTTGAAGGTAGCTTCAGCAGGGCGATTAACCATGAAGGGTCATGGAAAATTGGATCATTGGTTATAAGAGACCAATCAGGCAAATTGAGGGTAACAAAAAGTGGCAATGGAGATGTAATCATGGAACCAAGGTTATCGATGGATGGAATTGAAATTCTCTTGTGCAAGAAACTCCCTCCTATTTTACTACCTCTTGTGATGCTTCTGCCATCAATGCCAAGGCCTGTACTCATATGATAACTTATGCTAGGAGTAAATCCTGTTGATGTATAATTTTACTTAGGATAAGTAGGACATGTCATCCTTCTTAGTTGTTTGTGGACAACCACCATGCGCTTCTTTGACTTATCATTGGAGTGGGTAAATTTCCCAACCATCTCCTTATCTTATTACTTCAAAGAGTGAGTTATCCATCTACCTTCATCAATGTTGTCTCCTCTCAACCTATTATAAATAGTGGATCTCTTCAATGCAATCAGACAAGCAGATCAATTAGATCATTCTCTCTTTTGTGGAAGGTTTTTGGTCTTTTCATTCATCTTGTGCATGTGATATTGTTTTCTTCTCAATATCTACATGGCATCATAACTATCTGCAAAACCCCTTCTCATATTTGTTTGAGAAATCTGCAGGCTGTGTGATCGATTGAGGTGATCTTGGCCTGTGTCAAGTCACCTCAAAACCGAGTGTCGGTTCTTTAGTGGGGTGCAACACTGGATCCAAGTGACATCGGAGCCCATGTCAAGCACTATAACTTGGTCGTGTTGCATAGCATCAACGTCGATCCGGGAGAAGTATTCACCGCTGCCAGAGATCACGGGGCTCTGGAAGTCAGACTCCAACATCGTGGAAGATGATGAGGAGTTGGGATTGAGGCTGGAACATTTGTTCCCATTCACTGCAAGCTCCAACCATGAGTTAATGGTGAAAACCCGAGACACATTGCGCTTGAGCCTCTGTTGCATGCGTTTCATGTAGCTAAGGTTCTAAAACTTTCCACCCAACCATTTGAGGGTTTGTTGCTATAGTTCGGTTCGATATCAAGGGTTTGTCGTTGCATATCGATTCTCTCTCTATGCAGTGATTTTTTTGCAACTCCAGGGCACAAATTTCTGACCTCTGAGTTTTTTTCCTTGCATAATGTTGGTCAGTCGATTGTTCCCCTCCCTATCCGTCTCAGTGGCATGTCAGTCATTTAGTGGGGTGCAACATCAGGTCACCATTAATCTTCCAAAGATCCACTGGCCGAGATTAAAGAGAACTCCCACTTAAGATATGCAAAATCAACATCTAAGCGCCTAAATTTTTCCCATCTCACCCAACTCATCCATAAAAGGTCCATCTCGTTTGACTAAGTGCTGACCACATCCTGCAGGCATCTATGCTCAGTGGCCTCCATTTTGATGAAGGATTCAACCCCACATCAAATCCTTCTCCATCTTTGGATTTTCATGCAGATAATGGTGTTGAACATGTTGACAATTTTTCTTTAGAAGATGATAATGACCCTTTTGAAGTTCAACATCAACATCCACCAGAAGAAAATCTACCACCTGCACCAACAAAGAATGAGCATCCCGAACAAGAACAACTTGATCAAGAACATGATCAACTTGATCAAGAACTACATCTCAAGAAGATATTTCATTAGAGAAAGAGGCCTGATAGGTATGGCTATGAGACAACTAATTTCAACTATTCAACCTCAACCTCTTTCCTTCTTCAATCTCAAATAATAGGTGTCTCTTTTTTGAGTCATACTATCTCAAATGATCCATTCTGACACTATTGGCATACCTAAGTGGGATGTTTCCATGTCAGAGGAGTATTCTTCATTGATGAAGAATCAGACATGGGATCTCATCTCTCTTCCAAAGGGAAGAAAGATAGTTCACTGTAAATGGATATATAGAACCAAATATGCAACAAATGGCTCTGTTGACAAGCATAAGCCATGTCTTGTGGCCAAGGGATTTTCACAAGTTCAAGGGATTGATTACTCTGAGACTTTTTCCACTATTGCCAATATGAATTCTATACGGCTTGTGCTTTCACTTGCTGCTTCCCAAGGCTGGTCAGTCTACCATATGGATGTAAAGAGCGCCCTTCTGCATGGTGACTTAGATGGGGAAATCTACATGGAGCAGCCTCCTAGTTTTGTGCAGGATTCTTCTCTTGTTTGTAGGTTCCGATGTTCTCTTTATGGTCTCAAACAAGCTCCTCGAGCTTGGTATGAGAATATGGATAGTTTTCTGATTTCTTCCAGGTTTGATCATTATTATTCTAATCCATCAGTTTACACTCAGAAGCAGGGTACTGATCTATTGATTTTGGTTCTGTATGTGGATGATTTAATTCTCACGGGGATTTCTTCATCTATGATTCAAAGTATTCAACAAGCATTGATGGGACATTTTGATATGACAAATATGGGGCTTCTACATTATTTTCTTGGTCTAAAAGTTATTTAGTTTTATGAAGGAATCTCCATTTTTCAGCAGAAGTATGCACTTGATTTACTTCAGCGCTTTAGCATTGTTGATTGTAAACCTGCCCCTACTCCATTTCAGTCAGGATTCACCCTTTCTGCCAGTTCCTCCTCACCACATGTTAATCCTTCACTGTATCGACAACTGATTGGGAGTTCATTGTATCTAACTCATACATGTCCTGACATATCTTTTGCAATAGGAGTTGTCTCTTGGTTCTCTCAAGATCCTCATGAGAGTCACTGGAAGGAAACAAAGCGCATTCTGAGGTACATTCAAGGTTCTACCAATTTTGACATTCAATACTCTTCTGGTGCTTCTCAGCTTGTGGGATTCACTGACTCTGATTGGGCTTGTTTGGTTGATGATCGAAAGTCCACACCTGTCTTTGTATATTGTCTTGGCTCCGCACCTATTACATGGTATTGCAAAAAACAATCTGCAATTGTTTTATCCTCTGTGGAAGCTGAGTATCATGATGCAGTTCTTGCTAGTCAGGAGGTTCTTTGGCTTTGACAGCTCCTGACAGAGTTTGGAATTCATCAGGATCATCCCACCACTCTTTAGTGTGATAATCAGAGTGCCATACACATTTCTTGCAACCCATTGGAACATCAATGAACCAAACACATTGAGATCCACATGCACTTTATTCGCCAACTCATCCCATATGGTGTTCTTGTTAGAGATAATGCTTATAACTGTTGTAATCGTGAGTTTCTAGGTTAACTATTACTGTTGTAATAGTTAGTTTCAACTATGACTGTTGTAACTGTGAGTT
>SNQJ01S0047043.1:38643-56910 GCA_010110895.2 Picea sitchensis | reverse complement strand
GAGAGAGAGTGGTGAAAATCAAGTGATATAACAATAGCTCAAGATATGGTAAGTTGGAAGTGAGGAAAGGGATCTATTTATACTTGGAGAGGCAAACCTGCCTCTCTTGGATCAATGCCAAGTGTCCATCACCAAGCACAAGATGAGATCCCAAGGTTAGGGCGCACCATCTAGGGTTTGAGAAGTAGATCTAGGGTGTAGATGAGTGTGGGAATGTTGGGATCAAGCAAAAGTGAAGTGGGAGGCTTATGGGATGCGTGCCAAGGGAGAGGAAGAGGCCCCAACTCATAAAAACGAATTTTCTAGAAGATCAACAAGAGGGGGGGCATAACTCTCTTTGGAGGGCGCAACTTTTGGGGGAGAGGAAAGGATTGGAGTGGAGTGAATGAGGGAAGGGTGTTGGGATTACAGAAAGGTGAGACGTGAGGGGTAAAGGGAGACGAATCACATGGGAGAGAGGCCCCCACACACCAAACACCAAGTTACAACGTTGCATCACCAAGGGAAGAAGTCATTCCCCCTAGGGGGCGTAACTTTTTTGAGTTAAGTGAGGGGGTGAGGGTATAGAAAAGGTTAAATCAAGTTAGGTGGGTAGGTTTAGGCTTAGGAAACCTCTCTCAATCTTATTTCACCTCTACATCATCCTTCTAACTCATTATTACAATTTTTACATTTTAGCTATGTTAAGACTTACCAATTAAAACTGTTGTTTTTGACTGACTGACACTCCTGGTGGACAAACCCATAGCAAAAGTTGTCCGAGTGAGCTGAAACTTGGTCCAAGGGTGTAGGGGGTGCTATTCCATTTCTTTTGAGCATAAATACCCCCATCAAAAACCCAGAGACCTAGTTTTTACAATTTTTACTCAAAAATAATTAATTAATTAAATAATTAAATCTCCAAACTTAGGGAAATTTAATTAAAAATTAATTAATTAAAAAAAAACTACTTAGACTCGATGGAATTCCGTGAGACTCTCTAAGATGTCTTGCATGGTCATTTACATCATTTCCTAACAAAAGTTACCAGAAGATAAGCCATTAGAACGTCGTTCACCACTTTGGAGGAATTATTGCAAGTGTGAGGGAAAAACTCAAGGGAAATTAACAAGGCTGAAAAGCCTAGTTAATAACTCAAGGATAAAAAACCCTCTATGAATGAAACTCTCCTAATGAACCGATCCCAAGGTAACTGACCTCACTATGATCCATGCAGACCTATTACATTATTGACCCACATAGGGGTGCGGAAATTCCAGTTACAAAAATGAGTGCTGGGGCCAAAACTGCCCTGTAGAACCAAATAAATCTTCGAAAAATGAGCATCTGATGATGCATCTCTTCATGGCACATGGAGTTGACCCCCTAGTTGGATAGGCGGTCAACACACACAAAACAAAATGACAACAAAAGAAATGGAACTGACAGAAAGATTAAATTTATATATTTGTTGTATATTTACTAGGAGATCACCTGTATTTATAATAAACTGGGAGGATACCAACATTAAAGATGCGTGGTTGGGTAGTTCACCTACCAAGTAGTGATAAGTCAATTATGCACACTGATTAGATCACTAAGCTAAGTAAACTTAACCACATGGTGTATGTACACCAACACATCCCCATAAGTGCAATTTAGGGAAGTATGAAAAGGACGTTAAATCTCAAAAATGGGTCTCGGCTACAAGGCCATGGTAGGTACCCTTGTACAAAATGTTCAAAGGATGAAAATTGGAAAGGGACCAAAACGAGACTCCTGGAAGGGAGTAACACCAATGCTGAAAGGCCTTGGAGTTGAAATTGAAGAAGATCCCACAAAGATGCATTGAAAGGCAAGAGCATGAGGCTTGTGGAGGTTGAAAGCTCCAATCAAGTAGTATGACCAAAAATTTGAAGAGGAGGGCCAAGTAACCTCAAAGAACATGGTTGAATTATGAAGCGGAAGAGGATTGGTTGCATAGGCACAAGGATGACAAACATTGACAACCACTACATGAATGCTCCAAAAACAATAGGCATTGGTTAGGAACCAGAACAAAGGATTCAAACATAAGCAAACACTATCAACCATCAAGAGAGTAATGAGGATTGTGGAGGCTGAAAGCTCCAAACAGGAAGTATGATCAAAACTCTAAAGAGGACCAAGTAACCCCAAGCTAGCAACGCCATCAAATATTCACATAAGACCTCCAAGCAGCCATGCAAAGGCTAAGCAAAACTGAGTTGTCAATCCATTATAGAGTTACATATCATCTGGATCTTTACAAAGGAAAGGATCATCTTTAAATCAAGTCCATGTGACCATGTAGATGTAAAAGAGGTAAAAAATCCTCCACAGAGAATATCTACCATGATCATATAAACTTCTAAAATTTGAAATACCATTACTTCAAACATGAGTGTTAGGATCAAGTAAAACATGGTCTTAGAGAGAAGTGCTCATTTCTTTTTCAAAATAGAACACATAAAAAAAAAGGTAAGTGGACAAAGCATGAGACAAACACGTCACATAACAACCAAAAAACGACGATGATGCGTGTGGAAAGGACCAACTAAATACCCACAGGTGGTACAGAAAGAAGTGCCAACCATGTATGTTGAACAAAGGACTTGTGGAGAGGCAGTCCACAAAGTTTGCAATGTGATCAAAGGTTGTTTCAACAGTCAAAACCCACATGGTAAGCATGCATGAATGGATTTGGCCAATATATAGTAGAATGAGAGGACCAATATGCTCGAATGTTGAATCCAATGAGTCATTGGTCGGAAATCAACACTAGATAAATCGAGGGTTGCAACAACATCGAAGCACTCGCAAGGAAAGAGAGTGTAGGGTATCTTACCGAAAAGTGATGGACACCTATCCAAAAGAACACCTGCGGGAAGGGAACCTGCCACCTCTTTCACTTGTACAAACGAAGCCCAATGTCCAACAACCTTCCAATGATGAAAGCAAGCAATAGCATTCGGATGTTGAAGCAGAGAAGTCATTGGTTGAAAATCAACATTGGATAAACTGAGGGTTGCAACATCGAAACACTCACAATGAAAAAGGGTGCAAGGTCTCTTACCGAAAAGTGACCGACACCCCCCCAAACCCCAAACCCGAGGTTCATACAAGAACACCCGCCACCTCTCCCCCCGCCCTGTGCAAATGACGTCCAACACCTAACAACCTTTCAGTGATGAAGGCGTGGGACAACATTCGAACGCCTTTGTCAAAAAGCAGAGAAGTCGCTCATCGACAATCACCACTGGATAAACACAGGGTCGCAACATCTTCGTCGCACTCGCAGGGACCGAGAGTGGAAGGTCTTACCAAAAGGCTATCGACGTCCCATGAGCTCGAGGTTCAACAAAGCACTCCCATCGGAAGGAACTCACCACCTCATTCCATCAAATGGCCAATGTGCAATGCCAATGGAGTTGGAACCAACAGAAAGGTTTCCAAACCCGAATGTCCATTAGTTGTGGACCTGTAAATGTAATGTTGATGGTGAGGATTTCCAAGAAGCACCTTTTCATTGAATACCACAACGTTGTTTGCATCGGTGAGGTGAAAGTTAAGCGAGAGGCGAGAGAGATGCTCGACACTAGAAGGATGAAGTTCGAGGGTTGATAATTCAAAGAAAGGAGGGCCTCCACATTGCAAATCGTCCACGGTACCAAAATATTTTTACTTGTGAACTTCAAGACATTGGGTCGTTGGTGGGCCAAAGGCTCCAATAAAGCTGTCCCAGCTAGAAGACTTCCTTCACCTTCAATTCGTAGATCACCATGTATAGACAATGAAGGAAAAATCTTAGAATACCCATTTGAAGGAAAAGAGTACAAGATTGATAACACGGTGTAGACCTGAGAACAAGCCACTACAAAGATGTGCTTTCTTGATACAAGAAATTGCCAAAAAATGAAGTAGAAAAGGAGCCAAAAAAAAAATATTGTAGGAGTTTATAACACAGATCGAAAACACAATGACTAAAAGCTCCCAAATATGGATACTGCTCACAAAGAACGTGAGGTGGAAAAACACTTATAAATGTAGGTAGGGTAGGAAGTGTTTTCTCTGACGGGCACAACATGGGAGGTGTTATCGCACAATCTATACTTGCCCAAAGACCAAGGCAAGTGAGGAAGATTGGTGTAACAACAGGGTGTCCTACCACTGTCACCTCAATAAGAGATCCCCACGTTTTAGGAGTAGGAGAAAATCTGCCCCAAGGGAGGCATCCCCGGTGGCCTAAAGTGTTGGGTAAACTAAGGATATGTAAAGAAATACCCCCCCTCTCGCTGGTCACCTGAGTCAAGAGTGTCTTTGTCTGAAAAATTTGAGGCAAAAAAGAATATTGATGTACCTGCCCGGAACAAGACCAATATAGCATGCATATACAATTTCTAAGTACCAAATGATAGTAAAAGCCTCAAAGACGTTAGACAATCGAAAAAATAAAGTGCCTGAAGAAAATTTGCAGCAAATTATCAGTTTACAACAGCAATTAATTTTTTGTAACAACCATGAGAAATACTACTCAGAATAGCATGAAAGTACAGTGAAAATTTAGCATTTATTCCGTAGATTGCTTAGCACTTTCCAAAGAAATTTCTGCGTATGTTATGTCAATGTTAGTTGAGTGTATGCAGCAAATTACAAGGTTAGTATGGCTATAGCTAATGTTTTGTAACAACAACAACACAATTAGTTAGTTTAGCTAGACCAGGGTAGTATTAGTTAGTGGAGGTTTCAAAGAAGAGAGTTTGAGTGTTTGTTTGATCAATCATTCACGAAAGCAAGTGGACGAGTGCCTTTTTTGGGCTTATGGAGTCAATAACAAAAGCAATATAACTTGGGGAAAATAGCATTGATAATACTTGTCAAAGGGAAGAGTTGGATGCAAGAGGTGTTGGCACTTCAAGGCCTCGACCATCCTAGTCTTTAAGAAGGATTTGCTAGAGAATAAGACTTTTAGGCCCTAGCGCACCTTCCTTCCTTATACTAATGAAAATAGATTATGCAATAAGCAATTAGAGCGAAGCTACTAGAGTGCTAGCACTTTAGGGCTCTAGTAGTCACTTCTAAACAAGGTGTACTTGACAAATTTAAACAAGTAGAAAGCTAGAGAGAGAAAGAAGTACCTTATGTTTCTCTCCTAGGGTTTAAGCAAGCAATTTTATAATCTTCAACATGAAATAAGAAAAATTTACCACAAGCATTTATCACATGAACAAAATTGCAGATTTTCTACTTACTTCACCGACAATAATCAAGCCAAACCCTAGTTGAAGATCTTTCCACCATGAAAATAGCCAAAATACACCGCCAAAAATCCTCCCCAAGAGATGTGCCTTAGTAATTTCAGCCAATAACCCTTAAAGAGGGCAAAAATTTCAGTCCACAAGTGTTGTGTGATGAGATATAATGAAAAAATGAACTTAGCCAGCCATATTTATATGGGCAATCTTGGCTAATTAATCCAAAAGTTGTGTCTTTTCACAAAACAAAGCCTATATGTCAATTTTCTCTTAAAATTCAAAATTAAATCAATTTTCATAAAATAAACCCTAAGAGGGTGACGTCATCCTTCCTAGGGTGACGTTAAGCCTTTTCCATGAGACGTTGAGGTCATCTAGTAGAGCATTGGGCCTCCAAAGGCCATCCTCAATGCCACACGTGCCAGAACTATAGTCCATCATCCTCAGGTGTCAAACCCTAGTCCTGGGTGACATCATGGGCTAGTATGGTGACGTCCAAGGCCTCCAAAGGCTAACGTCCAGGTGGGGAAGGGTGGAAACTCTTCGTCCGGGCCTGCCAGGGTGCCTCCAAAGGCAACGTCCTCTTCCTTCACTGTGCAAACTGGTCATCACGATCTTGCCCCAAGCCTGGGGTCTCTGCATCCATCCTTGGGCTTCAAGCCCTCATGAAGGTTCGAACCGATCGTCTCCTCATGAATACTTGTCCATCGGGCAAGGTCCTGAAAAGGCAAACAGAGACGCCCTCCAGGGGTCCATGAGTCACAAGTATCATAACAAGTGAGCCACATCTAATAATCAAACCACCCGAACGTGTGTATCAAACCCCCCTTTTTCAAACTAAACAAATGCTCAAAGATGTTATACAATTTGTCAAGTTTAGGTGTGGGAAGGGTCTCAAGGAATCCTATTGGGTCAATCATTTCTCGCGTCCAAGGTGTTTCCCAAGTGGAACCTATCTAAGTCATGTGTGCATGTGAGGTGGAGTGGGGTGAACTTCTGGGCATGGGGTTCATGACATACAATGGTTTCTATTATCTTATTTATGGGTGCCTTTGTAGAGGGTGAGCTGCCCTTCGTCCGTGATGTAACATTTTTCCGAGCCCATTTATTGCCATTAATTTATTAAAGTCCAAACACTGGGTACTCCCCAAGATAAATCAAGTGCGGGGGGTAGTACCACAGTGTCACTTGAAAGGAGAGGTCCACAAAGTGCCATAGGGGTAACCATCAAAACATTATAATGCACTTGTGTTAGTCTTTCATTCAAGTGGGATATTATTATGTGTTTGATCTTTTGCAGGTCTTCACTTCTTTTAAGAGAAGTAGTTCATCTCTCTCAAGACCTGTCTGGGCGAGCATCTAGAAGGTTTATATTTTAGGCTTTTATATTTTGCTAGCTACTTTTCCCCTTTGGGCCTTTAGCCCCTTCTTCTCATGAAATAAGGTACAGTCCCTTCTTAGGTTAGTATACCTGAAAATCCCAAAAGATAAGGAGACAACATGGAAGGAGTGTGGAAGGTGACATGTATGATCAAGAATGGACGATGACTCTTCAAGGGACCCCCCAGTAGCACCCTATTCCCGAGGGTGACCAACTTACTAGGATGACATGACACCCACCAGGTTTAAATAAGGCAAAGAGCATAAATTCCAAGCAAACGTTCTGAAATCAAGAAAGATTCTTTGCAACATGCTCAAAATGCTTCAAATATTAAAGTGACACTTACCATGATACTCAGACTCATTACCTCATGGAGCAAGACCCATTTCCCTCTGGGACTAGGCCGATGTGGTGGATGTTGTCACTGGTGATGTGTAGAATGCATCACGAAATGAAGGGGCCCTCCGAGGCTATGCTCTGTCCATTTGGCTCTTGACACTCCATGTCTGCAACCTGTGGGCCTCGAGACATGATCTCCTTAGTTACCCCTAAGTTTGGGGTAACAGGAGGAAGAGCAGAGAAAAATAGAGCAAAGATGCCCACAACAGAGAGCTCGGAAAACACTACATCATGGCTACGATAAAGGTTGAGGTCACTACCAATAAAAAAAAAAAGACGAAGTGATGGAGAAAGCTCTACATCACATGCTCTGATACCATGTTTAGAAACAAAGAGCACTAACCAGGATTATGCTTGAGCTTGAACACCATACACAAAACCGAACAACAATGGATAAAATGGAACTGACAAAACGATTAAATATATATATCTGGTGTATTATTACGAGGAGATCACCTGTATCTATAATAAACTAGGAAGATCCTAGCATTAAAGGTGGGTGGTTGGGTAATTTATCTACCAAATAGTGATAATCAATTATGCATAGTGATTGGATCATTGACCTAAGTAAACTTAACCTCATGGGGTATGTACACCGATAGCTGGCACCATCTGCAAGAATGACTATGGCGTGATCAAGGCCAACCCCTGTAAGGTAACCCTCTCAATATTGTTCAACTTGTATTAATGATTGGTTCACTGATAAATTGGCATTAAAAGGCTTCAATAATGTTTTCTTGATGGGGAGTTTTGAGTGCCAATGTCAAGTCATGGGGATTTCTACTGGTTTGGGGGTTTCCACTGATTTTGGTTACTTAGCTATTGAAATAAGCAGGAACCCCATGAAATAAGCAATCAGTAGATGCCCCCATGACATAGAATGTTATTTCCTGTGTATGTTCTTGGTGGGATTTAGTTTGGCAGGCTTAGGGTAAGAACTGACCCTTGCTGTCACTATTCGGAAAACTCAGTTCTTTTTCTTTTTATTTTAATTTAAGATGATAACGACCATTTGCATTGTGAATGGTTTTCATCGTAGCTTAGATGGTGTGTGAGTTCTCTACAAATTTGTTGAGGCAGATAAGGCTTTCTCTCGTGACAGTTCTATAACTAATATGCCCAAACCCATCAGTAGAGCTCTTTTTTCATTTGACTTCAGTGAGACAGATTGATCCTTAGACAACTCCATTGAGCTATATGAAAAAGCCCACCAAGATAAGACCACAATTTGGATGTTGCATACTTTTATTGTGGATTCCTTGGGCCTATGTTTTCATTTTGGTTCCCCAAAATTCATTCAATGTCAATAGTATCAAATGCAGCTGCTGCATAAGTTTACCGTTCATTCCATAGTGAGAGTTCTAGGTGCTTTGAGGTTACCATAGTGAGAATTCTAGGTGCAGCATAAGTTTTACATATATATTGTCTAAATAATTTTTCACTAACGCAGGTTGTAGGTCGCTATTTTATTTATAATCTTTTCAGCTCTGTGGATGAAATGGGTTGTTTTAATGTTCCTAATCTTGCCCCACGTATATGGCATGAGTTTCAAAAAGCTGAGAACTGGTGGTTTTGGTGAAATAGCTACCCCTCAGACATGACACCTAAACTAAGTGCAAGTCCCAGGCAGTGCAGCCCTTAGGGCACGCTTCTTGAAGCACTTCCTCTAAAACCAAATGAAAAGGAATCCTATTTTGTAAGGCCATTTTCTTGAGTCACGACACGCTTTCAGGCATAACATAGATTCCAATGTCATGGCCATATGTACCGAACAACAGGGACCTTTGCTGCTATAACCAAGAGTGGCTTATGTGTTACGTTGGTTCACACTATGGCTCAACCGGTCATTTGCACACACCTAGTCAAATAGATTCCTGGTTTTGATTTAAATGGACCATCTAAAGTTTGTTTAAGATGCAGAAATATGGTGTGCTTGCAGTTTTTCCTTAGAGATACCAAGATTCAGTTCGGGCAATAACGCTCCATGGTTACCACTGTTTTTCTACAATTATACAACTCATCAATTACATGCCATTTTTAAGGTTGGTTCTCGATTTTCAAATTGTGTGCATTATTTCTGGCTACTGCGTACATTAGGAGCAGAGATCATCTTCCTTGCCAACTTCAGTGTGACCTCATACATTGGGTCAACCGTATTTATATAGGCTGCCAGTTTTGGAGGATCTAATATCGTTCCAACAGCATGGGAAGACAAAAAAATGTAAAGACGAATCAAGCTTTCTGCGCAGGTATAATTGGCTGCAAAACTGAACTGCCTTGAGCCTATCTACTATAGCCTGCCAAGGATTATGCAAAATTGGCGATCCTTAATTTACTTAATGGAAGTGGTCTAGTTAGATTTCAAAATTTTTACAAGATGAAAAAAAGTTTACGATGGTCACTTTTTAATGTGTTGGCATGCATAAAAAAATAGTTATGATTGAACTTTCTAATATGATTTGAAATCTCGGTTTCGGATTCGAGTTATAAATCTGTGCAAAGCATTCGAGGATGCTTTTAGGTCGACTTAGTCTAAATGTTTTACCTTTTTACTTTTTTTCAGGGTATTTTTTCCAACGAGTTTTGCCAAAAATCCAGTAAGAAATTTAGAAAATTGCAGATTTCAGTGGTTGAGATTATATATTCCGAATGCTTTGGGGATTTTTGAGGGCGATGAATCAATTTATGCATTCAAAAATGCAATTTAAACCATGTAAAATTGTGATTTCAACAACAATTGCATTGCCGGATTCCGATGATAACTGCCAGAAAATAAAAAAAACGTAAAACATTTAAACTATGCCTTTTAGACCTATATTGCATCATTATGATAGCCCGAAATTCTGGTTACACTGTTCTATTCTAAAAGTATTTAAGTAATCTTTGTCTCCAAGGTATAATTTTTTGATGTTATAATCATATGTTGGATTTGAATGAACATGTGGTTTCCAAACTATTGTTGAACTTATTATTTGCACATTCATGTTGTAGACTTATGCACACAAAACATGTGAAGGACAAATGCTTGGACAAGATTAGAGTGCAAATGGATTTAACCTAATGTTTGTCTTAAACAAAATGTGTGGCAGCCGTTTTACTTGAGACAAATTAACGCTGTAGTATTTCTTTAGTTAAGGGTCAAGATCTTTCTTGTATAAAGGGCTAAGGAATGCACCCTTCAAGATTTTGTTTGTCGGACATGATTTAAACTCTTGAACTCAGATACTTAACTAAAAGAGAAATACAATGCATCTACAATCCATGCTTGCTTTTAGTGGTCAGAATCGTGGAATTAGCTGTCGGTGCCACATGTTCATGTTGTATAATGTTGCTGATCATAAGTTGAGTTAGTGAATTTTAGATATAGAGGTGTCTATAACTTTTGGAAAGGTTGCAAGGACAATAATTTTTTTTTATAAGTAGGGTTCTAAAGTATTGTAAAGATTAACATGAGTGGACTTTGGTGATGTGTACACACATCAATTGCTCACTTGAGGAGAGAGTATGCTTGTGCAATTGCTCACTTGAGGAGATAGTATGCTTGTGTTGAGGTTTAATATTGAGGAGAGAGTATGTGTAAGACCTCCACCTATGGATGGCAGTGGGCATGTTGCCAGGCTAGGTGCGGAAGGTTGCCACAGAGATACAAAATGCTAGACACACCTGTCCGATGGTTGGATGGAGTGGTTACCGTCCATGGTGCTTATATACGAAACTTGGGATGCCTTAGGCACATGAGTTGGACATGTAGACCTAAAGGAGTGACTCGTCTCATGATGTGCAGAAGTTGCCTTTGGATGGAGTGAGATGCGATCGGATGCGTTGGCCCATTTGGGTGTGGATGGACGAAATGACGTGGCGAGTTCGAGACAACCTTATAGACGAGACGATTTGGGTGAATGGGACCATTGGGCAGGCTTGAGATGACTTGGGCATGAACTTGGCGTGGATAGAACGATTCAATGGGCAGGTAGCTTGAGGTGAACTTGGGTCCACCTGATATGATGTGACTTGCTAAGTGCACGACAAGGCTCAGTGGATTTCTTATTGAGCTAAGGTATTCATTCAAGCAAGAGTTGTAAGGAGTCATCAAGGAGGTTTGCGATTGTCATGTCCAGGGTTTAGGCATCGCTGGTTGACTTGCATTGGCTAAGTGATGGAGACAGAGATAGGACCTATAGGAGGTAGGCCGATTGATGCTTCAGTGGATGGATTGATAGTTGTTGGCTGCTTGCCATTTTACTTGTAATTTGTAAATGAGCTGCACGTAATTTGGTTGCATTCCTTTGTTGTACTTGTAACATTTTTTATATAACAAAGAGTTAAGACACCTGTCTTGGTGCCCGTCGATATCTAGGTTGTTGTCTTGTGTATATTGAATGTTGTTGTTCCATGTATGCTTGTTGGCTAAGTTGTGAAATTGCCTAAGTATTGTTGTGGAATGTTTTAAGGTTGCGGTTGGACATATTGTTAGTGTGACTCTTGGATGATCTAAGTTGAGTAGGAATTGCATTGCATCTAACTATTGTAGCTTAAAACAAAGTTATGGGCAGACTTATAGTGAAGAGGCATAGTCTGGTTGTAGTAGGCGTAGGTTGGTCAAGCCATTGCAGTCGAGGCAACACAGTGCCGCATGACTGGAGATGATGAAACGAAATTTTTTGGGCAAGACTCTTAGGTCTGTGACAGTGTGCTCATTATATTAGTAATATTTTGGAATATGGAATGACTTTGCTCAATGTTTCATTCTTCTCATTTTTTATGGTTTGTTTACACTAACTATGTTGGATTGTGGAGTGTTTCAACCTTTTTTACAATAAAAGCCATAATTCAAACTTCAAGATATGGAAAGAAAGATTTTAAGCTCTGTTTCAGGAATTAGTTCAAAATTTATGAGCAGCTTGTAACCTAATGCACAAGAGATGTTAATGCATATCTATAGATGCATTCTATATCAGTGTATGTTAAAGATAAAATAAGATTAAGTATAACATGTGCAGGTTGGTTTGTACAAGCTTTACCCATTTGGGTTAAATAGGTTGGGTGTTTAGTCGTCAAATTTAGCTGTGGGAAGCATATTAGTAATCCCTATTTGGAACTTTTGCAACTCTGTTAATCTAGTTGATCAATTACATGATTATATAGTCTCTATTTGATTGTTATTGTGGCAAATTCATCTCATTTCCCTCTAAATCTTCAATTAGTACCCAGCAACAAATAAAACAACATTGTGTTTAATGTAAATGATTCATTTCTAGATGTCAATCTTTTGTAAGATTGTTTCAAAGATTGTCTGGATGGTTGCAAGTGACAGGAGTTTCATTGGGAGAGTTTTCTCCAATATAATTTTGTATTTATGAATTTGTCTGGACCACTTAGTCAATTATGTTTTGAAGAAAACCTTTTGCAGAACATACAAGCTTTGTGTTGCACAAGGGCTGATTACTTATGTTTATTGAATTAGACTGGTTTAGGATCTATTAAGTATCGAGGAATCAAAAAGACATTGAGACATGCAAGTTAAGATGGACTTATGCTGGTTAAGATGGATTGTGACATTTTAGAACTCTAATTTCAATAGAGTATTAAATGTTTCAATGCTGCAGGCCTTATTTTTTTAAGGATTTTTGCTAGTTTTTCATTTAGATCTTTCTAGATATACTACAATACAAAATATTATTGTTGACAGATTCATTATTGCTTTCTATACTTCAAAAGATTTATTTTGTTTCAATTTGCTGATTCAAACTGCAAGGACTAAGCTGCTTGCAATCCTCGTTAAATATAGGAATAACTTTAAGTGAAGTAGCATAACTATTTACCATTGTAAGCACCTTGATTTGATCGCCATATGTCTGCCACTCTCCAATCTGATCTAATATGAACTCTCTAAATTTTCTTCACCTTCTCACTTCTGTACATAGATTGATAGATTAACAGAGCACCTTCTCACTTCTCTACATAGTTAGATAAACAATTTTTTTCATTCTCACGTCTGTACATTGATAGATTAACAAAACATGAAGCAATGAAAGCCCCGCTACTGTGTGCTAGTGTACTCAAACACTATGAGTACGACCATGACTATAACTATAATCAATATTAAACACACAACACAGAAATTGCAGACAACTACATCTTTCGCTTTGTTTTTCACATTTAAGGCCTTCCTTCAAGTGTTCGCGTAGCTGCTCAAGTACTCCCTCACACCACTGCAGTTTGGGACACTCGCAAGTATCAAGAATCTCCAACAAAGTCAAATGTTCCACGCCTGGCAACTCTTGTATCTTATAGCATTCCCTAACATGTAGTTCTCTAAGCTTAGTAAGCTTTTGCAGCCCTTGTATGCTCTGGAGCTTCTTGCATCCACTAAGATTCAACTTCTCCAAAGAAAACAGATTTTCGACACCTGGCAACTCTTTTATCTCATGACATTTACGAACATCTAGCTCTCTAAGCTTTGTGAGCTTTCGCAGCCCTCGTATGCTCTGGAGCTTCTGACAACCACTAACCTCCAACTTCTCCAAAGAAGTCAAATGTTCCACACCTGGCAGCTCTGTTATCTCATGGCATTCATTAACACCTAGTTCTGTAAGCTTTGTGAGCTGTCCCAACCATTGTATGCGGTGGAGCTTCTGGCATTCCCTGATAGTCAACCTCTCCAAAAAAGTCAAATGTTCCACACCGGGCAGCTCTCGTATCTCATGGCATTTCCAAACATCTAGATCTATGAGATTTGTGAGTTGCCCCAACCCTTGTATGCTCTCGCATCCCTCAATAGCCAATATCCTTAAAGAGGTCAAGTGTTCCACACCTGGCAGCTCTTCTATCTCACGGCATCTAGCAACATATAGTATTTGGAGCTTTGTGAGCTGCCCCAATCCTTGTATGCGCAGGAGCTTCTCGCATCCCCTAACATCCAACATCTCCAAAGAGGTCAAATGTTCCACGTTTGGCAGCTCTTGAATCTCACGGCAATGACAGACATATATTGTTTGGAGCTTTCTGAGCTGCCCCAACCCTGGCATGCGCTGGAGCTTTTCACATACGTGAACATTCAACATCTCCAAAGATATCAACGTTTCAAGACCGCGTAACTCCTCAACTTTTGCACAGCCGAGGATCTGGAGTTGTCGAAGTTTTGGCAGACCACACAGCCCTCCTATTTGCCTCAGTTCATAACACTTACGAAAACTCAGTTCTTGAAGGTTGGGGCAAACACCGTCATCAAAAAATACCTCCCTTATTTCTGTCCCATACAGCGATAACCTCTTGAGCCCAAACATGCATCTGTCGTTGGAGGAGTTCAATTTATTCAACGCTCTTTCCCCTTCTAATGATAAGAGTGTTTCTCTTTCTCCTTCAACCTTGTTAAATGGATGTTCCCGCAACGGACAATTTGATACTTCTAAAGATTCTAGATTGTTCAACTTGAGAAGATGTTGTGGTAAGTATTCTATCCCGCCGCCGCTTATATCCAAATGTGTCAACTGAGCCAACAGGCCAATGGAATCGGGCAAGGATTTCAATTGCGGCGAAAAAGAGACTGTTAAAATCTCCAAGCTCTTGAGGTCACCGATATGAAGTGACAATTCTTTCAATTCCGTTCCCTTCAATTCTAATGTTTGCAAGGACCGTTGATGTACGACTTGGGGAGGCAATTCTTTCACCTGCTTACAGTTTGAAAGATTTAAATATTCCAGCGTTGTAATATTTCCTAGTGTTCTGTTGGACATGGTGAAATTCTCGCAGCCACTTAAAGATACATGTTCAAGTCGAGTTAAATTTCCAAATGAATTTGGAAGCATCTGCAAACTGGAAGCACCACTCAAAGATATATGTTTGAGTTGATTCAAATTCCCAAAAGAATTTGGAAGCATTTGCAAGGAGGAAGCACCATTCATTTCGATGTACTGGAGGTTTATTAGCTCCCCGAAGGAATCAGGCAGCGACACCATTCTTGAGAACCCGTTGAAAACTAAGTACTTCAAGGATAGCAGATGACAAAATTCGTCGGGCAATTTTTTGAGGGTGAGTGCTTCTGGTGAGGGTTGATGCCATATGACAATCCTTTCGAGGTACTTTAGCTGCCCTATAGACTTTGGAATCTCTGAAAGCGGAGCCCAGATTTTTAACTCTCGCAAGTCTAGAGGCGCACCCTGCAATGTTGACGTTTCAAGTATAAGAGACAGGTAATGATTAAAGTCTACAACATGAATTTACATGAAGAAGAACAAACTCACACATATTTGCTTACTTGAGATTGATGTGGCCACAGTAAGTTCAATCTTCTCCCCTCCACTTCTAAGACTCTTAAGTTCTTCATCGGGATCCAGTCAGGCAGGGAAAAGTAGGAACATCTGTACCAACGGAGCCATATGAGATGTGGTTGCTGCACCCTCCTCAATATGTCTTCTAAATGATCTTCTTCAGTTGCAACAAGTTGCAACTTCCTCATACTAGGAAAATTGAAATTATGGAATAGATGCCTGAATTCTAAACTTTTGATCCGCCATGTTTGTGAACTCGTTTGTTGTGAAAGGTCATGATCTTTAAACCGGAAGAAATCAACGGAGGAACTAACCATACTAATTCCGCGAACTTCGGTTTTTAGCTGTTTATTGATGAAAAGTCTACCGTCAACAGATCTATCTTCCTCTGAATTAAAATTTTTCAAAAATTATAATTTAATTAACTCGAAGACAAAGGATTGGATTATTAAAGTACTTACATGTGAAGATGGCTGCAACAAATCGTCAATGATGTTGGTTGTCCAATGCCAAAGACGACGGGGCAGGGATCCATCCTCGGCAATCTTTCTTCCCATATCTCTAATGTGATCATGCATTTTTATTAAATTTTGACCGTCCACCTCCACCAAACATCTGTTTTGTAGGTTTCGAACCCCCACCTTGCCCCATATTCTCATTGCCTTATCTCCGTCCTCTCCAAGGAAAAAACAAGCGATATCTAAGAATATTTCCCTGACATTTGGACCAAGAGAGTCATAACTAATTTTAAGTGTGTCATATATTTCAGTAGTAGGTAGTATCTTGTCAAGTTCATCCAATATCTCTTGCCAGACAGCTCTTTCATTTTCTCCACAAACCTGCGCCCCAAAGACTTTCAAAGATAATGGCAATCCATCACATGCCGTTACAAACTGATCTACCAGATCTGCAAATTCTGGGGGTGGAAGTGGCTTCTGGAAGGCGTGGGAGCAGAAAAGCTTTTGGGAGTCTGGTGTATCCAGCCCCTTCAGGTTATAAATTGATTGCTCTGAGACTCCTGAGCTTATGAGGACATGCTTATCACGAGATGTAACTAAAATCAAACTATGTGGGCTAAGGATATCTTTAATTGGCAAAAAGGCGTCTAATTGACTGACATGATCTACATCATCTAAAATGATCAGAGCATGGCATAACGAAAGATGCTTTTTCAGTATCCCTATTCCTTGGTGATGACCAACTGTGATATCTATATGTTTCAAATCTTTAATCAAGTTACTCTGCAAAAAATTTACAGACATTCTACCAGCAACTTCTCTCACTTCAGATAAGAAGGAGGATGCATTGTAACTCGATCTGTTTCTGTTGAAGAATTCTTTGGCTAGGGTGGTTTTCCCAACTCCACCCACACCCACAATGCCCACAACCTTGGCCTCCACACGCTCCCTCTCCTGCTGCTGGGAGAGCACTGATTTTTCAAAATCTTGTACTTTTTCGCCCAAGCCAGTCGCATATTTTGCTACATCCAACGGTGTTTTTGGAACTTTACTTAAAACGCTTTGAATGACTTTTTCCAAGAACTCACCTTCGTCGTCCTCGTCCCTGAAAAGAGTAATACAGGAAAGTGATATATCATGGAGCTTATATCAATCCAACACATAAAAACTAACACGGATTGGAAAGGACAATGGGAGATGGAACTCACCCATGCAGTACGAAACCGCTCAGATCCGCAACATAGGAAAGTGCGTTTCTCCAACTCTGAATAGTGTCCGAGTCGTGGCGTGGCTTCTCTTCGCCAGTATCAGAGTTATATGTTGTTTTCTGTTCGAGGCCCCGCAGGGCTTCAGCGTAAGCTCCGTCTTTGACCGTCCACCGCACCACAGAAGGGTCAACCTTGTAGAAGACTGGAAGAATGGTAGCCCCCGAGTTCTTCATGAGGACAAGTTCATTCAAGCACCAACTAGATTGAGCATATCTTGGAGAAAAAATTGCAATCTGGACAGAGGCACCACGGATAGCGTGTACTATTTGCGAAGAAATGTTGTGTCCCTCCTCCAATTCCTCCTTGTCAAAAAAGACTGTCAATCCACGAGCAAGAAGGCGTCTGTGAAGATGACTGGCGAAGTTGTTTTTTACATCCGGACCGCGATGGTTAATAAACACATCGTATTTAGAATAATAAGAAGTCGAGGCAGAAGACGAGGCCGAGGAGTAAGAAGAAGCAGCACCACTTAGATGGGTTGTAGCTAGGTTTGCCATGGAATCTGGAGAAGGTATGGACTGATAAACAGAAATAATAATAAGATGATACAGTAAAGTCAAGTTTTATTGGTGGAAACTGCAAACGCCTTCTGAAGATGCAGTCGATGCCAAAGACGCGTCACCGGGCATACAGGTGTGTCTTTAAGGGTGCGGTGGATCGTGTAGTTAGTGGATGTACTACGCGTTTCGCATCTTACTATTGATATGGGATTTCCCCGATGCCACCATATTTTCCGTCTCGGTCGCTAACCAACACTCACGTAAGTCTCCTTTTTTCCAAACGATGGCGTGAAAATGATATCTGGCCATCTCCATTGTTCACACTGTGGCAGTGATGTGACTTGTTATGTCCGTATTTATGACCATTAGTGATAATGGCCCACAAGCGTGGCATTTTTTCATTTTTTACGACCAACACATGAAGAGGTAACATGCACTTGACACACCATCCACTACTTTCATTTTCATAATTTTGATTTTGATTTTTATGGCCGCCCAACACGTGAAGACAGAATGATCGGACTTTAACACCACCATATTCACTGATTTTACTTTCACAGACTGATATTCTTCATTCATAACGAGTGGTTGAAGTATTGTTAAAGACTTAGAGTCCATCAATTCTAGATGTAGTTGTGAATGTGCGGATGGTAAACCCATACATCTTCATCTTCAACCTTTAAAGTTTACTTTTAAATTAAAAATTTTAAATATGTTTTATATATTAAAATATTTAGTG
>SNQJ01S0047043.1:8162-33605 GCA_010110895.2 Picea sitchensis | reverse complement strand
CTAAAGGAGGAAAAAGACCAAAAGAGAGCTCATTCTTTCCATGAGAGATTGAGAGATTGAGAGAGAGCAAGAGAAGGAGAAGTTTCCAATTTTCTGAAGAAGGGTTTGCAGCAAAGAAGTGGCACGATTTTCAAGGCTAAAGATGGGCACGAATTTCGAGGCAGCCAACAGTGAGAATAAATTCGTACGGTACAGATTTGGTACAACCACATTTATTGTTTCTGTTCTGGGCCGTACAACGCACGTTTTCCAAGGAAAAAGGAAGCATTTAATGGTCCGTACAGACCGTACGGCCACCGTACGACCACCGTACACCAGCAGCAAATTCTGGACACGAATTTCTAAAAATCCGTACAGTCTGTACGGTACGGCTGTCTGTGCACATAAATCGAGGGTGGCTGTGTTGGGTTTCTTCCAGTGAATTTCAAGCACGGAAATCGAGGGAAGAGATAAGTACATTCTGTTGGTTTTATTTTTTGCTGATATGTAATTTCCAGAATTGAAGAAATAAGAAGAACTCCCTCTCTCACTGGTTTTCCCCACACTGGGGTTTTTCCAGGGTCATTTGACCAAAATTCTTTGTGTCATTAAATGTGTGTTTGCTGTTATAATTTCTGAGTTTTAAGACAACCATTGAAAAGATCATTTATTTCATGTGTTTCAGTCAAATATCATTTTAATATTTAATGCATATTAATGTCTGCAAATTTCATTAATATTGGGAATGGGCATTAAACATTTGGAGTGATAAGGAGAGGCTGAAACCGGGATTGNTATTGGGAATGGGCATTAAACATTTGGAGTGATAAGGAGAGACTGAAACCGGGATTGGGATAAATTGCAGGGTGAGAAAACACAGTAAAAATCAACACGTTTATACTCCTGACTCTAATTATGCAATCGGTTCTTCACCTGGCTGTGAAGTTCTTTCATCGCTTCTGCGAATTCTTCTGCACTAGCGCTCCTAGTTCCATTCAGTTCTGAATCCCTTAACTCAGAAATCCCTCTCGGCTGCATGCTGTATACAATCTGAAATGGACTCTGCCCTGTGCTTCTATTCATTGAGTCATTATACACAAACTCTGCCTGTGGTAATATGTTGTCCCACTGGCTGTGGTGTTCTGTCACCAAGCTCCTCAACAAGACTCCTAGATTGTTGTTCACTGCTTCAGTTTGTCCATTCGTCTGAGGATGATAAGCAGAACTAAACGACAAGTTAGTTCCCAGCTTCTTCCACAATGTCCTCCAGAAGTGTCCTACGAACTTCGTATCTCTATCCGAAACTATGCTCCTTGGTAACCCGTGAAGTCGAATGACTTCTTTGAAAAACAGGTTCGCAATGTGAGTTGCGTCACTGGTTTTCTGACATGGAATGAAATGTGCCATCTTGGAAAATCTATCCACCACCACAAAGATTGAGTCAAATCCTCTTTGTGTCCTTGGTAATCCCAATATGAAATCGACGCTGATTTCATCCCACGGCTTCTCAGGTATGGGCAATGGTTGATAAAGCCCGACATTCTGCCTCTTTCCTTTCGAATGATGACAAATTCTACATCTGTCCACAAATTTCTTGACTTCTGCTCGCATTCCTGGCCAAAAGTATGATTCATTTAGCTTTGTGAACGTCTTGTCATGACCAAAATGTCCTGCCAATTCTCCACTGTGTTTCTCTTTCAACAAGTTCTCCCTCATGGAGCATTTCAGAATACACAACTGATTGCCCTTAAATAACAATCCTTCCTGGATCATGTATTCTGCCCACTGGCTTTTATCTCTGAAAACTGGATTCTCAACTGCTTCATACGTTTCCTTAAAATCTGGATCATCTGTGTACATGTACCGGAGGTCATCAAAACCCAACGTTTTGACTCTGAACTCCTGCAATAGCAAACACTTCCTGCTCAAAGCATCAACAACTTTGTTAGCAGTACCAGAAATATGTTTAATCACAAAAGTGAAATTTTGCATAAACTCAACCCACTTAACATGCCTCTGATTCAACTTCTCTTGTTGAGTCACAAACTGCAATGCATGATTGTCACTCTATAGGACAAACTCTTTAGGAATCAAGTAGTGTCTCCATTTTTTCAATGCCTGAATGATAGCATAGAACTCCTTATCATATGTGGAGTACTTCACTTTTGCTTCATTCAGCTTCTCGTTGAAGTACGCTATCGGCCTGTCATCTTGACTCAAGACCGCCCCTATTGCAAATCCACTTGCATCGTATTTCACTTGAAATGTCTTTCAGAAATCTGGTGACACCAAAATTGGTTGTTCTGTGATCTTCCTCTTCAACAGATTAAAACTCGTCTCTGTTCGGTATGCTGCCCTCTCTGTTCAACATATTGCCCTCGCTGTGAGGTTCCATCTCTTTCAGTTCGAGTCTGAGGTTTCTTCCAGTCCTCCTTGGGCTTCTGGTTTTTATCCTGGGCAACTGATTTGCCTCTGGGCTGACTTCTGTCTCGACCTCTTTGACCCTGCTTTCGGCTCAACTTCTCTTCAGCATTCAGAGCCAATTGATAAGCATCTTCCACCGTTCGGATGGTCAACATGCTCATCTCATCTTGGATATCGTATCTCAGGCCATTCATGTATCTGAAAACCTTTTCATCATCGCTTTCCTGATGACCTGCTCTGATGTTTAGTTTGTATAACTCTTCAGTGTATTCTTTCACTGTCATCAGCTTCTGTCTCAGGTTCTGCATCCTCCTGAACAGAGTGATCTGGTAATCTCTGGGGATGAATTTTGCCTTCATCTTCGCAATCATCCTGTCCCAGCTTTTGATCTTTTGCTTGCCCTTGCGGCGTCTGTCAGCTTGTAGTTCATCCCACCACAATGCTGCATGTCCTTTCAATCTTGTGACAGCATGCTTGACTTTCTTGTCCTCTTCGACATCTTCATAGTCAAAGTATGTGTCTAGAGCTCTAATCTAGTCTAGAAGCTCCTCTGCATCCAAGTTTGCCTCATAAAATGGAATGTCCATTTTCGCTCTTGCACCCATCCTTGCAATATCCCTAATCAAGCGTTCGTTTGCGACATCTTCGGCTGCAACTTATTCTTCATGTTCAGTCTCAACTTCACCTTCAGAATCACTAAGATCCGCAGCACTGACTGTATGCCTTTGTGCTCTTTCCATGTCTTCGAGTCTGTCTCGGAGATCACGCATCTCTCTCTCCACGGCTGGATCAGTCATCTGTCTGCCCCTTCTTCTCGGCATTTCCCTCTCCTCTTGCGGATCGGGTGATTGTCTATCTCTTCTCCTCGGCGGCATGATGAATCCTCCTTTTCCCTGCTACAGAAAGCAAAGAATTATTTTTGTGCTCTGATACCAAACCTGACGCAGCCCCTCCGCTACCCTTGGGTCGGAAGGTCCACGTCCTAAGGATCTTCTCCTCTCATAGGCCCGAGGAACTCTCAGAAATGACTCTTCTATTTCCCTTTCAGGAAATTTGCACCCACAATCACTTCAAGAAATCCCCCTTGCACTCGGGAGATCGCGCTTCGTGTCTTCGCAGATCAAATGGTCAAGCGCCTTATCTTCTAATTTCTGAAACCCGAAACCCAGTCAACGCTGACCCTTCTCTTTCACTCGGATTTCTCCTTATCGCGATTTCGGCTGTCGTGATTTCAAGCGACTTGTCTCTTCGACTCCCGAGACCCGATTTCCCGAAACGCCGATGCGCTCGCGAGTTTGACTTTTCAATGCCCCTTCACTCCTCGGGACTTCGGACTTCGCAATGTCGCGAATCCTAATGCAAGGGACTCGGACCTTTACCGACGAAAACCCGAAATGGTCTATGGGGTTTGACTCCGTGTCGACAATATGCCACCTGTCTGCCTCACTGACTCCTCTGACCCCACACTGTCCTTTTAGCCTTCGAGACTTCGCGTTTCATGATATCGCGATTCCCGTTGCAAAGTTTACGGGACTTCCACTCGTGAAATCCCGAAATAGGGATTCACTTGCGAATCCAACGACCCTTGTGGCTTGGATCTACGGTCCTACTCCTCCTGAGCTTAGAACGTTTTGGAATACTCGCGGTAACTCACTTTCTCTTCCGTGAGATCTGACGGCTCACGGGATTTCACGAATCCTCCTCAGAGAATTTTGACCGTCCGTTCCTCCTTGACGATTTCTACGAATAACTAAGTGTTCCTGCACAAACTTGTCCACCTGCGGCGCAAACTTACGACGCCTTCTTAATACTCCCAGGTACAACTTCTGTGCAGCCCTTTCAGCAGTTATAAGGCTTTATCCTTCCTGAGCTTCCTTATTACTCCGAGTCTTAGAGAAGACTCTTGCGCACACTCCTTGCGGCAACCTTCAAACACTTCCAAGTGTTGAACTCTTCGACTCTGCACACACCTGCAACAGTAGTCTTTCAATACTTCGCTCAGGTTCACAACTCTGAGACTCTACTCGGCCTGCGCACGCCTTGCACGGCTGCTGTGCCTAACTGCAATTCTGTGTGAATGAGAACAAAAGCCAAACTATCTGAGCCCTTTGTCAACGCACTCCTTGCGGACAATTCAATTGCACTCCTTGCAGGAATCCTCGCTCAGACAGAGAAACAATTGAAACTCATTCCTACTCCCTCTCAGACTTCAAACTCAAAACATGAAATCATATACACAGCATATAAAGCAAATGTACAACAAGAAGTAAACATCCATGAGCATATCAATCAACATACATACACAGAGAACAACACGACGCCATGAATTTGAATCAAACTCTTTCTATTAATCCAAATATCTGTACATGGGTGTTCTTACACAACTCTTTGCATGTTCTTGCTCTATTCTTCTAATGCTACAATGATACAAGTGAGGGTGTCTATATCCCGTTTCCCTCTTTTCTTCTAAAACTGTCTAATCTCCACATTCAATTCTATCTACCTTCATTTATTATCATAACTGCCTCCTATCTATTAAGGACAAGAGCGAATCGCTCAAGGTCCATTTACATTTAACAAGTGCGCCTTCATTTAATTATTCCATTTAAGGTTGGTGCATCAAATTTTCAAATAATTTTATCATATGTCAAAAATGCGTTGGCGCCTGCCCCATGCTTGCTTGACGCTGGCGATGCTCCTGCATCATACTCCCTCGCTTGAAAATTTTCATGGGCTCCTATCCATGAGCTCACGCACGGTCTGTCCATGCTTTTGAATCTCTGCTTCGTTCTCCCAGTTGGCATCTTCAAATGGATGGCCCTTCCACTTGACCAAATATTCAAAATATTGCCTTTGCCTGGTCTTCTTGTTCACTCTTTTGTTCAGTATGCTCTCCATCTGCGGCTTTTCTACAACTGGGATCTGCTTTCACCACTGAACCTCTGGCTGTTCATTTTCTGCTCCTGCTTCCTCAGCTTTATATGGGTACAAATATGAGATATTGAATATCGGAGAAATTCCGATCCCATCTGGTAATTCAATCTCATAAGCATTTGCCCCAAATTTCCTCAAGACCTTACAGGGTTTGATTTTCTTCATCTTCAGTTTATTATATGTTCCTCTCAGGAACCTTTCCTTTCTCAGATGTGTGAGAATCAAGTCACCAAATTCGAACTGAAGTTGTCTCCTGTGCTGATTTTCTCTGCGTTTATACTTCTGACTTGAATTCTGCAATCGATTCTTCCCCTGGTTGTGAAGTTCTTTCATCGCTTCTGCGAATTCTTCTGCACTAGCGCTCCTAGTTCCATTCAGTTCTGAATCCCTTAACCCAGAAATCTCTCTCGGCTGCATGCCGTATACAATCTGAAATGGCCTCTGCCCCGTGCTTCTATTCACTGAGTCATTATACACAAACTCTGCCTGTGGTAATATGTTGTCCCATTAGCTGTGGTGTTCTGTCACCAAGATCCTCAACAAGTCTCCCAGACTCCTGTTCACTGCTTCAGTTTGTCCATCCGTCTGAGGATGATAATCACAGCTAAACGACAAGTTAGTTCCCACCTTCTTCCATAATTTCCTCCAGAAGTGTCCTACGAACTTCGTATCTCTATCCGAAACTATGCTCCTTGGTAAGCCGTGAAGTCGAATGACTTCTTTGAAAAACAGGTTCGCAATGTGAGTTGCGTCACTGGTTTTTGTACATGGAATGAAATGTGCCATCTTGAAAAATCTATCCACCACCACAAAGATTGAGTCAAATCCTCTTTGTGTCCTTGGCAATCCCAATATGAAATCGATGCTGATTTCATCCCACGGCTTCTCAGGTATGGGCAATGGTTGATAAAGCCCGACATTTTGCCTCTTTTCTTTCGAATGCTGACAAATTCTGCATCTGTCCACAAATTTCTTGACTTCTGCTCGCATTCCTGGCCAAAAGTATGATTCATTTAGCTTTGCGAATGTCTTGTCATGACCAAAATGTCCTGCCAATCCTCCACTGTGTTTCTCTTTCAACAAGTTCTCCCTCATGGAGCATTTCGGAATACACAGCTAATTGCCCTTAAATAGCAATCATTCTTGGATCATGTATTCTGCCCACTGGCTTTTATCTCTGAGAACTGGATTCTCAACTGCTTCATACGCTTCCTTAAAATCTGGATCTTCTGCGTACATGTCCCTGAGGTCATCAAAACCCAATGTTTTGACTCTGAACTCCTGCAATAACAAACACTTCCTGCTCAAAGCATCAGCAACTTTGTTAGCAGTACCAGAAATATGTTTAATCACAAAAGTGAAATTTTGCATATACTCAACCCACTTAACATGCCTCTGATTCAACTTCTATTGTTGAGTCACAAACTGCAATGCATGATTGTCACTGTATAGGACAAACTCTTTAGGAATCAAGTAGTGTCTTCAATTTTTCAATGCTTGAATAATAACATAGAACTCCTTATCATATGTGGAGTACTTCACTTTTGCTTCATTCAGCTTCTCGCTGAAGTACGCTATTGGCCTGTCATCTTGACTCAAGACCGCCACTATTACAAATCCACTTGCATCGCATTTCACTTGAAATGTCTTTCGGAAATCCGGTAACACCAAAATTGGTTGTTCCGTGATCTTCCTCTTCAACAGATTAAAACTCGTCTCTGTTCGGTATGCTGCCCTCTCTGTTCAACATATTTCCCTCGCTGTGAGGTTCCACCTCTCTCAGTTCGAGTCTGAGGTTTCTTCCAGTCCTCCTTGGGCTTCTAGTTTTTATCCTGGGCAACTGATTTGCCTCTAGGCTGACTTCTGCCTCAACCTCTTTGACCCTGCTTTCGGCTCAGCTTCTCTTCAGCTTTCAGATCCAATTGATAAGCATCTTCCACCGTTCGGATGGTCAACATGCTCATCTCATCCTGGATGTCGTATCTCAGGCCATTCATGTATCTGGCAACCTTTTCATCATCGCTTTCCCGATGACCTGCTCTGATGTTCAGTTTGTAGAACTCTTCAGTGTATTCTTTCACTGTCATCAGCTTCTGTCTCAGGTTCTGCATCCTCCTGAACAGAGTGATCTGGTAATCTCTGGGGATGAATTTTGCCTTCATCTTCGCAATCATCCTGTCCCAGCTTTTGATCTTTTTCTTTCCCTTGCAACGTCTGTCAGCTTGTAGTTCATCCCACCACAATGTTGCATATCCTTTCAATCTCGTGACAACATGCTTGACTTTCTTGTCCTCTTCGACATCTTCATAGTCAAAGTATGTGTCTAGAGCTCTAATCCATTCTAGAAGCTCCTCTGCATCGAAGTTTCCCTCATAAACTTGAATGTCCATTTTCGCTCTTGCACCCATCCTTGCAATAGCCCTAATCAAGCGTTCGTTTGCGGAATCTTCGGCTACAACTTCTTCTTCATGTTCAGTCTCAACTTCACCTTCAGAATCACTAAGGTCCCTAGCACTGGCTGTACGCCTTTGTGTTGTTTCCATGTCTTCGAGTCTAGATCGTAGATCACGCATCTCTCTCTCCATGGCTGGATCAGTCATCTGTCTGCCCCTTCTTCTCAACATTTCCCTCTCCTCTTGTGGATCAGGTGATTGTCTATCTCTTCTCCTCGGCAGCATGATGAATCCTCCTTTTCCCTGCTACAGAAAGCAAATAATTCTTTCTGTGCTCTGATACCAAACTTGACGCAGCCCCTTCACTACCCTCGGGTCGGAAGGTCCACGTCCTCAGGATCTTCTCCTCTTGTAGGCCCGAAGAACTCTCAGAAATGGCTCTTCTATTTCCCTTTCGGGAAATCTACACCCACAATCACTTCAAGAAATCCCCCTTGCACTCGGGAGATCACGCTTCGCGTCTTCGCAGATCAAATGGTCAAGCGCCTTATCTTCTAATTTATGAAACCCGAAACCAAGTCAATGCTGACCCTTCTCTTTCGCTCGGATTTCTCCTTATCGCGATTTCGGTCGTCGCGATGTCAAGCGACTTGTCTCTTCGACTCCCGAGACCTGATTTCCTGAAATGCCGATGCGCTCGCGAGTTTGACTTTTCAACGCCCCTTCACTCCATCGGGACTTCGGACTTCGCAATGTCGCGAATCCTAATGCAAGGGACTCAGACCTTTACCCACGAAAACCCGAAATGGTCTATGGGGTTTGACTTCGTGTCGAGAGTATGCCACCTGTCTGCCTCACTGACTACTCTGACCCCACACCGTCCTTTTAGCCTTCGGGACTTCGCGTTTCGTGATATCGCGATTCCCGTTGCAAAGTTTATGGGATTTCCACCCACGAAATCCCGAAATAGGTATTCACTTGCGAATCCAACGACCCTTGTGGCTTAGATCTATGGTCCTACTCCTCCTGAGCTTAGAACCTCTTGGAATACTCGCGGTAACTCACTTGCTCTTCCGTGAGATCTGACGGCTCACGGGATTTCGCGAATCCTCCTCAGAGAATTCCGACAGTCCGTTCCTCCTTGACGATTTCTGCGAATAACTAAGTGTTCCTCCACAAACTTTTCCACCTGCGGCGCAAACTTACGACGCCTTCTTAATACTCCCAGGTACAACTTCTGTGTAGCCCTTTCAATGGTTATAAGGCTTTATTCTTCCTAAGGTTTCTTATAACTCTGAGTCTTAGAGAAGACTCTTGCGCGCACTCCTTGCAGCAACCTTCAAACACTTCCAAGTGTTGAAATCTTCGACTCTGCGCACACCTGCAACAGTAGTCTCTCAATACTTCTCTCAGGTTCACAACTATGAGACTCGACTCTGCCCGCGCACTCCTTGCACGGCTCCTGTGCCTAATTGCAATTCTGTGTGAATGAGAACAAAAGCTAAACTATCTGAGCCCTTTGTCAACGCACTCCTTGGGGACAATTCAACTGCACTCCTTGCAGGAATCCTCGCTCAGACAGAGAAACAATTGAAACTCATTCCTACTCCCTCTCAGACTTCAAACTCAAAACATGAAATCATATACACAGCATATAAAGAAAATGTACAACAGGAAGTAAACATCCATGAGCATATCAATCAACATACATACACAGAGAACAACACGACGCCATTAATTTGAATCAAACTCTTTCTATTAATCCAAATATCTTTACATGGGTGTTCTTACACAACTCTCTGCATGTTCTTGCTCTATTCTTCTAATGCTACAATGCTACAAGTGAGGGTGTCTATATCCCGTTTCCCTCTTTTCTTCTAAAACTGTCTAATCTCGACATTCAATTCTATCTACCTTCATTTATTATCATAACTGCCTCCTATCTATTAAGGATGAGAGCAAATCGCTCAAGGTCCATTTACATTTAACAAGTGCGCCTTCATTTAATTATTCCATTTAAGGTTGGTGCATCAAATTTTCAAATAATTTTATCATATGTCAAAAATGCGTTGTCGCCTACCCCACGCTCGCTTGATGCTGGCGATGCTCCTGCATCAAAAACACAAAATTTTAGCATTCCCGAATTAGTTTGCTTGAAAGCAAAGGGTTCTGGACACAAGAGAAATCGAAATCTATCAAAGTATAGGTTCCTAGACACCCAAAAAGCTAGCATACAATAGAATAGTAACAACGTCGTTCAAGATAAAAAAAATAGCATACAATAGGACACGAGAAATGCAGCATATCCAAATTAACTTTTCTTTGGAACAAACAAGAAAGGTTTCTGGAAACCCAAAATTTAGTATACAATAAAAGCATTGTCGAATCAGTTTTCTTTGGAATTTATCAAAAAATAATAATGTCGGTTACATCTTTTTGGAAATTTAAATGCGTTTGTCATATAGACTGGGATTGGAGCTCCCGCGGACCATAAAAAGAAATAAGTACAAGAATTAGGAACGTCGAAACAAGAAGTGCGCGATGGTAGAGAGGAAGTCCTTAAACGAAGAAATTGGAAGTTATGAGTCTTTGGTTACAGTTTTCTATTTAAATAGGTCATAAGTGGATTGATAAAGAAAACAAGATGACAACATAGACTTAAAGTGGATTGATAAAGAAAACAAGATGCCAGTATAGAGTTACTATGAAGCCGGTGCGTTTTTGTTGCTGTTGTCGATGGTCAGTGCAGTCCCGTCGACCGGTTGTTGCCCTTCCTGGACGAGGTTGTTCATTCTTTGTTGGAGCCATTCTTCGATGTAGCTTTTCATGGGGGTCGTGTTGCTTTCATCCCGGATTTCTATGTCGTAAAGGTCGTTTTCTAATTTCCTTAGATCCATTGAAATACTATGCAGACTCTGTTCAATTTCTTCATTGTGTGCTGCATAGTCTAGTACCCAACGCTCGTGCTCATCTAGATGATGTTCAAGTATGTTGTAAAAATTTTCAAAAGACAACCCCTTTAAAATATCAACTTGTTCCTGGAAGGCTTCTTTGGTGATTGACAAGGATTTGAGAATTAAGTTTGTGTCTTGAACCTCGTTGGTAGTTCCGGCTAAGTCCATCTGGAGCAGGCTTGTGAATAAATCTTCCTTTTCTGATATGACTTGTTTACATGATTTGACAATGAGTTCCAGGTTGTCAACTTTCTTTTGCCAACATGCTTTTACTTTTTTGGTGCGCTTTGGGGAGGGGAGTTTCTCTTGTCTTCTTTTCAGTTCCGATGTGTTGGTGACATAGTTGGCAAAATGGGTCAGCACCTGATCACAGAAACGCTGATCATTTTTTAAATTCGCCTCCAAATGTTGCAGGAAATCATTGGCATTTTTTCCAAAGGAAACTAAATTTTGCGATGTTTCCCAGGCTTTAGTAACTAGTTGCATTCTTTTGTTGATGTTATTCTCTACAAGGGATCTTGAGCATGCAAGGAGGGTAGAGGATACTTTCATCTTGGCTACAGTGGTAGCAAGCACGATTTTTGCCAAAGGACTGACAAATTGTGGGGTTGCAATGAAAGCTTGCTCAAATTCGTTGAGGCGGTCTTTCAAATTTGCATATTCCGTCTCAAATTCTCCAATGGAATTACGAAGAATTTCACCGGTTACCTTGTGAAATGAGCAGATTTGGGATGACGACATTTCCCTAAAGTTAATCTGTGTGTGGGATTTTCCTTTCCTGTTTGTTACATCTCCATTTTCAATGACCATAGTTTTAGATTGGCTGTAAAAAATAGTGCTCTGGATTACGAAGGATTCATCTTCGTCAAAAAAGTCGGTCTCAGATATTTCCACTGCGGACGACCCAATTTTCTACATGTGCTCAGTTTCAATTTCAAGTTGCAGTTTTCCACTTTGAATTTCGGGTTCCTCCGGCTGCCCTGCATTGTTTTTTATCTTCTTCGTCAGTGGAATTTTGTGAGAACTATCAATATTTATGCGAGGAGGGTTCTTATCTCCTCCTCCGTTCGAAGATTTCTGGGTTGCTTTCTTGCTGGGGTGGACCGTCGAAGCGATGCTCCATGATGTCGTGCTCTTGGGAGTGTTGGCGAGGGATTGGGTACTCTTCTCACCAGATACTTTTCCATGTTGTCTGTATAATTCAGTCACGCTTTGCAATGTCTCTGCATCGCAATCGACAGAAGCAGGATTGTTGTCGACACTGTCCCTGTCGTGCATCAGGGGTCTATGGATAAAAGAGGTGTTAAAGCCAACCGCCAGTAAATGTTCTCGAAAAATGCCATTAGGGTCGAACCCTTTTAGCCTTTCAGCATACATTAGGTTCAAGTTCTTGAAATGGGCGGCAAACTCGTCAATCTTGTTGATGTTTCTGCACACGAGGTCTCCAACTTTCCAAGGCAGAGGAATGAACTGTTTTTTTTCTCTTGTCATGGAAAAAATGCAACCAGTGTTTGTATTGCCTTGATATTTCTGCAACAAACATCTTGTTCGTGATGTGGCATGGAAGGAAAGCAGGATTTTCCTTAGAGCCAAAGACCATGAGGACATTGTGATTTTCGTCTTGCTCAAGTGTGCCCTTCTTGTTCAAAAACTTGGTTGCCTGGCCAAACATCCGCGGAGCATCCTTGCCTAACAATAAATCTTTGAAAACTGAGACAAAGACATTAAAAACTTCATAAAAACAATGTGAGGCCTTGTGCCTCCACAGGGCCTCGTACCAGAATGTTACTGGGTCGAATCCACAGTTTATTTTATTGGAAAGAGAAAGTTTTGGAAACGGGCAACAATGCACAATTGCGAAAATCAAGTAGGATGACATATAAAATTTATTGGAATCTTTGAATCGTGACAACTGGGAACAAAGCTCAATGGAAATTAGCTTCCCCCAATCGAAAATGTATTGTTACTTGATTGTGAAATACAAAATATAAATAATTATATGGGAAATGCTTGTCGTGGATGCCTATCCCGTTATTCTTGTAAACAACCAAGCAATTTTCCGGAATGGATTTCTAAAGGAACTTACCTGCAACGTTGTGATATCTTCAGGAACTGTTGTCGGGTCTTCGAGGAAGTCGGCTACGATGTCCAACCCGTTATCATGTTTTTCTAGAAACTGCTTGTAGTCTTCTCCTCTGAACATCAATTTTGGCTCCGACAATTTTAACATCTCGCGGAAGACCTGAGGTGACAAAGAAACAGGAGACTGGTCGCGCAGTGGAATAATTCTTTGGCCTGGAATATATTTTTCGACGCACTAACATACCACCTCCTTACAGTCAAAAACTTTAGGGACGTAGCCTGCATGAACGATTCTAGAGGTCCAAATCACTTCGTTGTGGGTGGAATGGGATGAATAGTAAAAGTATGCCCTGGACCACTGGAAGTTCTGGTCCTCGTGTGCGAACATATTTACTGTATCTACACAAAACTGTTGTCGACCTACTACCATAAGTCTACAAGAACGTTTGTTTGCTCAAGACGATGAATGAAATGAAAAGTTGGAAGGGATAATATAACCCTGCGGAAATTTTGGTCCAGAGTGTGTGAATGGGAGATGTCCTCGAGACTTTCATTGATTAATGACAATTTGGATGGCTGTTGCATGATGCCTTGTTAACATTAAACACTCACGACGACGCGTGTTCGAGATGAACAATCGAAAGGGACAAAATAACTCTTTGCACATCTCAGTTTAATGCGCAATAATGGGAGATATGCTCGAACGTTTTGCCCATTAATGACAATGTTGACGGTTCCTGCATGGTGAGTTGTTAGCATGAAAGGTTTCTGATTTCATAGTTAGAAAGTATGGAGGTCGTGGGCATGCAAAAAACAACTACAAAATAGGGTTGCAAGGTACAACCATTGAAGGTGAGGGCGCGAGGGTCAAATTGTATGTCTCAGAACTTTTTGAGTGCAATACGCGTAAAAGCGAAGAGGGTATGGTAGGACAGCCCAACGGGCAATTTGTATATGACTAGTAAGAGCATAACTAATGTATATCAGGAAGGATAGGAAGTTAGTGGGGATAGAAGGCAGCGAGAGATACTTTGAAACATTTGTGAGCGTTGGAATTGTAGATCACAGAAGTTTTGAGTGAAAGATGTAGACGACGCAAGAAGAAGCAGACTTCGAAACCACGAACCCGCCAACCGTGGCCATAAAATTGGCCAAGTATGGAAAGCAACAACGGTCGGTCGGATTCGTCGTGTGATTATATAGATGGAGATAAAGATATGTCAACCCGCCAACGCTGGAAGCCACGATCATAGAAAGACGACTAAGTATATAACCACAAAGTGATAATACAAGGGAAGAAGAAAATGGAAAAAGGACCGACGAGGCCGCGGTGGAATTGTAAATCACGGAAATTTTGATTGCAATATGTCTATCACGGAACAAGAAGCAGTAGAGTTCAAATGCGCCAACCGGAAACACCGAGTAAGAATTGGAGATTTCGTGAACCCCTGAACAGGAGGATCCAAAATAGGGTCAGAAGGTCTCCCCAGAACACGTGAGGGCCCAACGGTCAAATTGTATTGTTCGGAACATTTGAATGCATAATCTGTAACACGGAAGAGTGGATGATGTTGGAACCTAGTAGTCAAATTCTATATTGCGAAGGCCTGGATGCAAACTGTTTCGTATTATTGTGTGCAATTGTCACTTGTAAGAGTCACTAGTAAGAGCATAACCAATGTATATTAGGAAGCACATTTGTGAACCGTGGTACAGTGAATCTTGTGAGTTCGAGAAGTCCACGGTAGAATTGTAGATCACGGAAGTTTTGAGTGCAAGATGTACATCACGGAACAAGAACAAGCAGAGTTCGTGACTGCCAACCCGACAACCGCGGCCATAAAATTGGCCAAGTATGGAAAGCAATAGCTGTCAGTCGGATTCCTCGTGTGATTATATAGATGGAGATAAAGATGTCAGCCCACCAATGCTGGAACCCGAGATCATAGAAAGACGACTAAGTATATAACCAGAGAACCATAATACAGGGGAAAAATAAAAGGGAAAAATGACAAAGGAGTCTGCGGTGGAATTGTAGATCATGAAAATTTTGAGTACACGATGTGAACCCCGTGATCAATTTGTATATTGCAAAGGGGCGGATGCCAACTGAGGCAACGATAGATACTCTGAAATATTTCTGAACCGTGGTACAATGAATCTTGATGCCAACCCGAAACAGTATCAAAGAGTTGCACATTTCGTGAACCTGGCAATAGGAGGATCCAAAACTGGCTGACATTGTGTCTACAGAAGATGCAAGTCCCCGACGTTCAACTTGTATCGTTTCGAATATTTGAATGCATAATCTGTAACATGGAAGAGCAGATGATGTCGGAATCCAGTAGTCATTTGTATATTGCGGAGGGTTCCATGCTAGCTGTTTCATACCTCTGTGTCCAGTTGTCACTACTAAGAGCTAATTTAGTATTGAAAATAATTTTTTAGATACTGTTAGATACTTCATAGGGATTAGCATCCGTGAACAATGGAAATCTCCACCCCGCCAGCTGTGCATTTCGTCTGTCAATTTGTATATCGCGGAACTGGAAGCGCTGTTTGGAGGAGACACAACCATAGAAGTGCAATGTTGAGTCAGGCAGTCCACAGGTTCGCCTGTCAATTTGTTTATGGTGGAATTCTGGGTGCTATTTGTAGGACACACAACAATGGAGGCCCGATTTTGAGCCCGCCTGCCCGAGAACCCACGATCCAAAATGTCGCTAGGTATGGAATGTTGAATTTGTACATGCTCTATAAGATATCATGTGCATACTTTATAGTCCCATAATACACGGGAAGAAAAAAAGGAAAAAAGAACGAAGTAGTTCGCAGTGGAATTGTAAATCGCAGAAATTTTCAGTGGAAGATGTATATGAGGATCCAAAACAGGCTGAGAAGGTGTCTGCAGAAGACGCGAGGCCTCGACGTTCAAATTGGATCGCTCATACGGATTAACATCCCTAAAGAAGGGCAGTCTCCACCCCGCTAGCCCTGCATTCTGTGTGTCAATTTGTATATTGTGGAACTGGGACCGCTGTTTGGACGACACTAAACAATAGAAGTGCAATGTTGAGTCACCTAGTCCGTAGGTCCGCTTGTCAATTTGTATATCGCGGAATTATGGGTGGTATTTGTAGCGCACAAAACAATGGAGGCCCAATTTTGAGCCCGCTTGGCCGAGAACCTGTGATGCAAAATGTCACTAGGTATGGAATGCAAAAATTGTACATGCTCTATAAAATATCATGTCCATACTTTATAGTCCCATAATACATGGGAAGAAAAAAAGGGAAAATGACGATGGAGTTCGCAGTGGAATTGTAGATCACGAAAAATTTGAGTGGTAGATGTATATGATGGAACAAGAAGGAGCAGAGTTCAATTGCGCCAACTTGGCAACCACAGGCATAAATTTCACTAAGTATGAAAAGGAACAGCGGCCTGTCCAATTCAGCATGCAAGGATATAGATGGAGATGAAGATATGTCAACACGCCAATGTTGGAACCCGCGATCATAGAAACGTGACTAAGTATATGACTAGAAAGCGATAATACACGGGAAGAAGACAACGGAAAAAGAAGTATGTGGCAGAAGAACATCTAGTGTTTGATTATTAATGCAAATGCTTTCGAACCCCTGTTGAGTTCTCACCAGTTAAGGCATAAATTGCAGATCACGAAAGTACCATTGTGTCCACTTGTCACTAGTAAGAGCATTGTTGATATATATCAGGAAGGACGCGAAGTTGGCAGCAACAAATACTTTGAATGAAGTTAATGTATACAAGGAACCTGCAGTGGAATTGTAGATCACGGATATTTTGAGTGCAAGATGTATATAACGGAACAATAAACAACTGGGTTCGCACGCAAGCGTTGACCCCGTAGCGGCGACCATAAAATTGGCTATGGAAAGGAACAACAATTGGTCGGATCCGTCATGTCAGGATATAGATGGAGATGAAGACATGTCATCCTGCCAACTCTGGAACCGGATACCATAGAAAGGGCACTAAGTATATATCCAGAAAGCGATAATGAGCGGGAAGAAGAAAAGGCCAGTTGCTATGCGCCATTCTATATCGTGTGAGGATATAGATAGAGATGAAGACATGTCAGCCCACCAACTCTGGAATTGGATACCATAGAAAGGGCACAGAGTATATATCCAGAAAGCGATAACGAGCGGGAAGAAAAAAAGGCCAGTTCCTATGCGTCGATCCGGCAACCGCGGCCATAAAATTGCCCACGTATGGAAAGGTACAATGGTCAATCGGATTCGTCATGTGAAGATACATATGGAGAAAGGTTTGATATCTATTTCAATAGTATTCATACTAGTATGTATCGATGGAGAAAGTTTTCATATTTATCTGAATAATATTCATACTAATATATATTAATGGATTGTTTCTGTTTCAGATGCAAATGATTTCCCAATTTGCAGGATGCTCTTCAGGGAACAATATGATCTCCCAATTTGCAATATGTATATGACGGAACAGGGAACATGATATATGTATCAATGCAAATGATCTCCCAATTTGCAGGATGTATATGACGGAGTAGGGAACATAGTTGTTTAATACCGCAAATCCAAACATAATTGCCTATGCTTTGCCGAAGAGGAATTTTTTTGTATTTATTCCAATAAAAATGATATTAGTATATATGCACAGATACTATATTATTCCTAAGAAGCTGCGATATATCCAACATACTGAACAGGAACATTGCGTCAACACTTGACCCGCCTCATTGTAACTCATCAATTCATTCTATTTATGGAACCCGAAGAATGGAAGCAGGACGGGTCCTCCAATTTATTTCTTTAAATACAGGGTCGACGCCACATAAGTATGGCTTATGAAAAATTATTCTTAGATGTAAAATGTAAAGAAAGAACAAACAAGGATTTATTTGGATTGAAGTAGTGCGCAGCAGAAAGAAAAGCTCGTCATTCATGTTTAACGACAGAGGGCAAGAAGGTACAAAATACAATTAAAACAAATACCAGAAATTGGAAAATACTATTAAAAAATAAACCGAAATTATTCTATATTGAAATAAGATGGGTTACAAAATACAGCTCAGGCTATTTGCGACAACGATTGTGAGTTGAATAGAAATTTTGGGTCTTGTACTTAAACGGTGCTGCCAACTACATCTATCCTAGTTTTTTGAATACCTTGTCTCTTCCAGATATGGCCTGCTTACAATGAATGCTTATTCAATATTCCATTCTTTGTCAAGTATTATTTTCCCTCTACTGTCGAAAAGTTGGGGTTTAAGGTGCTTTCCTTTCAATGTTCCTGACCCTTGACATCTGAGACAACTTTGAAATGCGATTCAGGCCGATCTCAAAGTGGACGGACTTGTTTTATGTCACAACAACTATGGCAGGGGAAAAAAATTCAAGTATGCAGTGACTGGTATTCTCCCTGTATTCGATCATCTGTTTGGTTGAAAAGCCTGCTTGAAGATTTGTATGTTTAACTTCTTTGATTTATTACAGTAAATTGGAAGAAACGTCCAACCCAGATGTAAAATGCAAATCTGTTGAGGTACATAACTTCTTCGGGCAGCACACGTGTGGCAAGTGCATCAAATGCTGCAGAACACACCATCACAGGTCTGACAAGTGTATAAAATGTTGCAGATGGCATCATAATATATCTTTCCTCAGAGCAGTGGAGGTATGGTGGTCCACATAGAGGTCTGGAATGTTCAGAGGTGACGCCAAATATGTGGAGTCTGCAACTATATCCAGAGGAAACTGAACAAACTTTGACAAAGAACATGACTTTCTGTCAAGTCGGTTACCAGAACCACATGTAGCTCATCAAACTTTGAAATAGAAACTTTTGTAGTGATAATATGTCGTTTTATCCACCCATACAGTTTCTGTTACCCGCCTTTGGTTACATTCGCAAGTGGATTAATATTTCGCGTCATTTACGAACATGACAGGCCATTTTGCAAGCCACTATAAATGCGCCGCCCTCGAGGAAGAAAAATTCTTCTAGGATATCTACAATTCGATACACTTGCCAAATCTATGTTGCTGGAAGAAGCTATATACTTAAAAAAAGAACTATTTTGCACGTGACCTCAAAATCCATTACAATTCCCAGCAAGAAAACAAAGAAGTTCAACAAACAAATTTCCAGGCAACTTTTTCAACCAACCAAAGCATCGAACATAGGGAGAACACCAACCAGAACATACTTGTTCTTTTTTTTTTCCTCATCTCTGAGTTTCTCTTGTATAACATAGTCTTTTTTTTAATCAAAGCTCACGTCACATAAAAACAGTCTCTGTTCTTCCATCTGGCCCTCAATCGCATCTCTAAGTTGTCTTACATGTCCATGACTAGGAACATTAGAACGAAGGCACCCTAAACCACAACTCTTTGATGATAGAGAGAAATGACAACACGTATTTAAAAGCAACGCTGGATGATCTTTCGTAGATTTTGTGTTGATTCGTTTTAATGAAAGATGTTCTTGATATTTTCCCTTATTAATGCCAATCTTTTCGAATATGTACGCTGAATAGTGACTAGTAGCGCATATTAAAATTCCCATATCTGAGCAGATTCTCAAATCGAACATCTAAGATATGCACAATATTAAAGAGGGACATGACCTCAATGCCTCTGTGGGTGACATGTTCGTGAACTATGATGAAGCTTTTAAGAAAACTAAAACAACACAAGCAAAAAAAATAAAAAAAATTGTTTTCGCAAATTCAAAATGCATGCAAAAAGAAATTACCAGATCCCATAATATTCGTCTGTCTATTCATTTTAATGGAAGATGTCCTCGAGCTTTCCATTTATTAAAGCCCATGTTTTCGAACCTGTTTGATCAACTCTGACTTTTGAAAGCATAATTAATGTGTATTGGGAAGCGGGGAAGGTAGTGGGGATGGAGCCCTATGTAACAGACATTACTATTATTTTTTTGTGTTTTTTTCCACGAGCGTATGTAAAACGTACGTAAAGAAAAGTAATTCGAGAATGTTAATTTCTTTGGACACGAGCCCTTGAAATTCAAATAGTCCGCAAGTTCAATTGTCAATTTGTATATCGCGGAACTGTCCGTGTTATTTGTAGGACACAGAACAACAAAAGCCCAATTTAGAGCCCGCGACCCCGAGAACCCGTGATCCAAAAAATGCTTACTACTATTTTTTTTTTGTGGTTTTGTCCACCAGTGTATGTAAAACACATGTAAAGTAAACTATTTCGAGAATGATAATTTTTTTGGACATGATGCCCTTAAAATTCAAATAGTCCGCAAATCCTACTGTCAATTTGTATATCACGGAACTCTCCGTGGTATTTGTAGGGCACATAACAACAGAAGGCCAATTTTTAGCTGGTCACCCCGAGAACCCGCGATGCAAAAAGTAGCTAAGTATGGGATGAGGGATCCGTGCATGCTTTATATATCTACTTTAGAAAATTACATATTTCCTATGTTTAATATATGCTGTGCAGGGAACCTATAATTTGATAAATTTCAAACTCTTCTATCCAGGAGCACTTCTTTTAAAGATACAACCTAACATGACCTGTCATAGTTCGATACAACCTATCCACGAAGCCGCGTCCATAAAAATGGCTAACTATGCAACCAAACGACGATCGGTCGGAATGATCGCGGAACTCTCCGTGCTATTTGCAGGCCACGAAACAACATAAGCTGAATTTTTGGCCCGCCACCCCGAGAACCTGCGATCATTAACTTATGTTGTCCAGGAAATCTATAATTTGATAGATTGCAATCTCTTTTGTCCAGGAGCCCTTCTTTTAAAGAAAATTAATTTGGGAAAGCTAATGTATACACCAAACACGACCTGTCATAGTTCAATAGAACCTATCCGTGAAGCCATGTCCATAAAAATGGCTAAGTATGCAACCGAACGACGGTCAGTCGGAATGACCATAGAAACGCCAAAAACTATACAGTCAGAGATGCAGTTTACAAGAGGAAAATAAAAGGGAGAGAACAACTATATCGCCCACACAAAAAAAGGTACTCTCATAACTATGAAACCATAGTAACACAGAATCCATGGAAAAAACATCGTCCGCTATGAAATATACTTTGAGGCCGACAAAATCTGCTTCAACGTGTAAGAGATGCAATTTACAATGCCTACAATTTTTACGTCTGTTATTTTATCTTAATACTATTCTATGAAAACTCCACTACAAAAAAAAAGTAACAAGAGATCCAACAGTAAACGTAGCATCCCATCATTGCAAACCCTGGGCAAACAAGAACAAGCAACAAATAAGAACCCAACTAAGAAGCACCAAAAGGTCCAAGTGCAGGGGCAACACTGGAACCCTGCAAAGTCTGGTCCAAGTGCAGGCGCAGGATCGGAACCCTGCAAAGTCGAATCAAGCAACAATAAACAACATACACCGAACAAAGAAATAGTGTTGTTCCAATCACGATTGCAGAAACCCAAACGTGAAAAGTGCAACAACACGAACAGGAAAGAAAAACAACAACAAATGCAAATAACAAATCAGTGGCCATGCAAAAAATAAGCATGGACCACTGAACCAGCAATGCCACTGAAGCATATAAATTTTAAAAACGAAACAAAATGTCTTGTAACAAGCCTGTTAAGTAACCATTCAACACTACCAACCCTGTTACGTAAACATTGAAGTCTGTCAGAAATGCTCTGTAAACATTTAAGAAAAAAATTCAATGTGGCAGGTCTCTGATGTATCCCAAAAAAATTATTATATTTTTGGTAACAATAGTTCGAACACCACATAATGTATTGGAAGGCCAAACTTTCGATATGCCACCATATCAAAGATTGCCATAAATTTACCTAGCATAAAATGCTAAACCAAACAATCGAATTAATGCTAGCATTAATCCACCTTCGACGAATGCATAACAAAAATATATGATTCAAAAAGACCATATACAATCAAATACTTTGGATATGCCAACATATATAACATTGGGAATAGCAAAGCCAAAAATAAGACCTCCAATACTTTGTCCAATCAGATCATGACAAATATGGTACTTTCTTTTATATAAAAATTAATGCTTTCAGTTCCCTGGTTCCAACAAAGGATAATATGGAAATATTTGTGGTCAAAGGACAAACTAATATGAAGTCAACGATTTATGGATCGCTATAGTCCCTCTATTTTTATGGTAGGGACTAATAAGACATTTATAACATTTATGTTTATAATGGATTGTACATTCCATTTTTAAATTGTAAGATAATGTAAAATATTGAAAAATAAAAAATTCTGGACTCTTACATGTAAAATAATGAAAATAAAAAAATATGGACTATCAACATATATTCATTTTAACTTTGTATTTATTAAGTACTAAGAGAGTTTAAAAAGAAATTAAGATGTAAATCTCTTAGTGCTTAAAAGATTTCCAAGTAAGAAGGATTTACACTAGTATGTGTGTGTAAATTAATGCTTATTCCCATGGGTTAGCTTGATTGGTGGATGGTTTTGTGTGAAAGTTCAAGGAGGTCTCTAGATCAAATCTTATTGAGTCCCTTGGGGTCTCATAAAATACATAGGGTTGGATAAAGTACACTAGCTCTCGTGGACATCTTGAAAGGCTCCAACATGAACTGTCTAAGGACTGGTGCATGTTTAAAATAACCTTGAGGGTTATCCCCACTTTCTTCAAAGGGAAAGATAGGCTAGAAAATTGTTATTAATTATGAGTATATGGCCTAACCTCTTCTAGACCCATTGTCTAGGGTTGAAAACACCTTTTAAAAAGGAGCCTAAGGGGTTGGCTAAACTGATTGTTGTCAATGTTGTTGGGCCTTTGCCTAGTTCCATGCCATCAAGTGCTCGATAAGAATCCCCCTATGTGAGGTGCACTAGTCTATGTCAATGGGTTTATAAGGGATGCCATCTACAAATGTGGGGGAACATTCATTAGGTTTCTTCATGAAGTTTTCCTTGGAAACAAACTATAAAGTCATGCTTGGTAATTTTATTTTATATTTTGATTTATAACATGAATGTTACACATATCATCACTATGCGTTACTTTTTTCTTATGTTTTTAAAATATTATATTGAGAGATCTTACGCTATGTGTCACTTCAACACTAGACACAAATATGACTCATCTCCCTCATACTAGGGTGTAAAATGCACTTGGCTTCTCTCAATATAGTAAAGAAGTGTAAACTATGCAAATTATTCTATAATGATGATAAAATGAAGAGAGGTTGAATGTTATGTTTTAATGATTAATTTTATTTAATTAAGTGTAATGTGATTACAAAAGTCATATTGGATGTAATATGTTTGTCCATCAATTTGTTTGATATGATTAAGGATGAAAGATCAAAATTTCAAGGCATTTAGAACCTAGTCAAAGTGATTGCAAGCAACCTAGTACTTTGGTAAGGTTTGACTCCTTTCTTTTGACAAAGCAATGTTGGAATTATTGTCATTTCTGTCAAAGGATTAATGACGCCATTAATATCATATTATGACATTACAATACACATAGCATTTCCAAGATTGATATATATATATATATATATATATTGTTGGCATGATTTACAGGAAAGCGTGTGCTTGTCATTGATTGAAAGAACAACAGGAGCGATGGAAAACAAGAACAATGAAGACGAGACCCGCAGGAGAAGGTTCGGAGGCCGAAACATTTGAATACTTAGAAAACCTTCTAAGTCAGAAGAAATTGTAAGCTTAGGAGGAGGAGCGACAATGGTCATCGGATCAGTGTCCAGATAGGAGGAGCGCACAAAAAGATTGAGTCATCGATCTGAGAACATGATCAACGAACAACGTTTAGTTCGGGTCTAAAGATGCGAGGAGTTTACACTTAGGAAAGTTTGAGATTTGAAATTCCCGGAATGCGAATTTTCGTCAACCGTCTGATCAATTTCGAGTGGAAGGACAGGATAAGATAGCAAAGCTGCATCGCAGAAAGATCCAACCATCGGTCCAAGATCCTGATTGAACAAACAACATTCACTTTGGATATAAATATGCGAGGAGGTTACGCTCCGGAAAGTTTGTGATTTGAAAAACCCGAAGCCCAAAAATCCGAAATGAATAAGGACCGTCGGATCTAGAGATCAGACAATGACCGTCAGATCAGGGAGATCTATGTCAGCAGATTACGTCAGAAAATCTCATCCTCAAGGACATGTGGCAGACCATGTCAACATACCACGCCAGCAAGGACACGTGGCAGACCACGTCGGCAAAGGACATGTGGCAGATCACGTCGACAAAGGAAATGTGGTAGACCACATCAACAAAGGGCATATGGGAGACCACGCCAACAAGTACACATGGCACAATCAGATGATGACAAGTGTCAAGAGGAAATTGGCTTGTGCCATGTCAACAAGTGACGTAAGAAAGCTACGTCACTCCGGGAGATTTACTTCGAAAGGTTCATCACCAACAAATGTCAAAAGTCACGAAGTCCCGAAGGATGAAGGTCCGGAGTCGCTCTCAGCCATCCAATCTGAAGATCACTTTGGGTGTATTATCGATCGTTGATCATGTAGGAGGGTACGTGTCAATGGATCGTGAACTCCGAGAAAAAATTCTCTGGGAAAACATGAAGGAGAGATTTGAGATTGCCGAAGGCCGAAGTCCCAGAGCAAAGGATAGCTGTTGGATTAAAAATGACAGATGTCAACAGATCCTTCATTTCGCAAGATATTTATTCAGATGAAACGAGAAGTTGAGATTTGAAATCTCCAAAGTCCAGAGACCCAAAGGGATTGTGACCGTTGATCTAAAAGGGGACATGCGTCAGTGGATTGTTAGCTCCGGGAAAAAGCAAAGGAAGGATGAAAGAAAGTTGAGAGTTGAGATTGTCGAACCCCTAATACTGGAAGGGATAGTGACTGTCAATCCAAAAGGGACACTCGTCGTTGGATCATGGACTCCGGGTGAAATGCTCCGGGAGAAAGCAAAGTTTGAGAATCGAATCTCCCGAAGCCCGAAAGGCAAAGTAAATCTCAGCCATTGATGGAGGAAGGAGAGATCTGGTCTGCAGCCTTGAGAGGATAGATATGAACCGTTCATTCAGGAGCACCATCTAGATCATGATATCGATGGTCATGCTCCATTATGGGGCTAGGACATGCTCGGGCCTTAATTTTTTGTGAGCAGGCCACAATCAAAACCACGGTTTTGGAGAAAGGACACGTGGAGGCTCGTAGTGAATTGCAGGGCGAAAAACGGGTTTCCCTCAAACCGCCTATGGACACGCCCACAATTGCATGGTCACATGAAGCTCATATCCCAAGGTCATATCGTGAAATAGAGCCAACGCTCACTAGATAGAAATTGGGATGCACCTTTTGAATAAGCATTTGGTCACCGTCGGTGGTCACGCGAGGGAAGGGGGTTAGAAGCCAAAGAAGCCATAATTGATTGGCTGTAACTGAAAGAGAAGACAAAGAGTTTCGACAACTAGAGAAGCTAAGGAATCTAAGCATAACGCCTACTGTTAAGAACCAAACATCAATATAGCATAGAAAAACCTCAAGAAAAGTACTCAACGCCTTGAAAAGAGATAATTTCAGATAATAAGCCTCTTCGAGGGGGCAACCTCCTTTTACCCCACTTAAATGTTCAAGTACAAGATGA
>SNQJ01S0047042.1:8991-48100 GCA_010110895.2 Picea sitchensis | reverse complement strand
GGGGGGGGGGGGCTAATTAGAGCTTCCACCTTCACGTGGTTGCCCCTTTTTAGTAGAGAATGAACTATTATCGAAACCAAGAGGATTTTTGCACGAATGCGCCTAATCATACCAACGATGTAAGTATGTCCATCATCAATTCATCATGTAAACGATAAACCCTAATTTAGTGGAGTCATCGATTTGTTCTCGGTGAATGGATGCATTGTTGTTGACATGGAATGGGAAAACACAAGTATGTGCAATTGAAAATACTAACAACCCAAAACTAACAGGGATCAATACATGGACTGTCAATGAGAGGTGATCTGACCGTGGTGTGTAGGAAGAGGCCTAGCACCTTCAAAATTATAATTCTCCAAATATATTATACAAATTTTACAAGGAAATTGTACTAGGATTGGACACGGGCAATAATGACCTGTGAATGGGGCCAACGTTGAAATTTTTTCAAACTGCTTCTGTATGCATTGCAATTTGACATGGATAGACTATTTGCATGCCTTAATGATATGGGAGGGTTTTTGGACTCATATTTGAATCACACACCCACTTTCTTCCATCATCAATTCATCATGTAAACCATAAGCCCTAATTTAGTGGAGTCATTGATTTGTCGAGTTTTAGTGTTCCCATTGAATGGATGAATTGTTGTTGACATGGAATGGAACAAGACATATACAACTTATTAATTTTATTCCTTCACTTGATGTGGTCCTGATCATTCCTATCCTTGAATTGAAAGTTTCCCCTAGTCATATTCATCACCCATTATGACACTTGTCACACAATGATCATTAGATCACAAGGTTGGAAGCACATGGGCATTAGGATCATGAGGCTTTATAACCCTATAGTAACAAGCGACATTAATTGAACTTTGACTAGATTGAAAGGTGTGTGCAATTGAAAATACTAAAAACCCAAAACTAAAAGGGAACAATACATAGACCATCAATGAGACGTGATCTGGTCATGGTGTGTAGGAAGAGGCCTAGCACCTTCAAAATTATATATAATTTATATTTTTATATTATATTTTTTTATAATTAATATAATATATATTGTATTTTTTAATATGAAATAACAAAATATAACCAAACTTAGAACGAAACCAAACATGTTGGCCTAGAGTGTGACCATAAGAGGAGAGTGTGATCATAAGAGGAGAGAGTCATATACCCACAGTTTGAGAAAAAGAGGAGACCCACAGTCTGAAAGAGGCGAGCGTCGAAAAAGCCCGATACCCTAGCTAGTTGACCATAGTCTGAGCAAAAGAGGACATATCTGGATACCCTAGCTAGTCAGCCACAATGCGACCGTAAGAGGAGAGAGTCAGATACCCACAGTGCGAGCAAAATAGGAGACTCACAGTGAAAAAGAGGAGACCAACAATGCGACCAAAAGAAGAGACCCACATTGCAAGCAATGCCGCCAAAATCGGTAATTTTTCCTTAGGAGTATTTGTTTGCAAGCTGGTTTATATTCACATTAGCAAGTAGTGTACACTTGGAAATACACATTATCTGTTATGCAAATAAATTTAGATATTTGTTTTTAAATAATAGGACCTATAATGAAACATTGGATGTCACCTTCAACCCGATGCAAGCTGCCTCCAATGCTTCAGTTTGGGTTAAATTCCAATTTCCACCTCTAGAATTGTGTGAAGAAGATTTGTAAGCCAATATCAGAGAAACTCGTCAAGTGTATCAAGGCTCCATCATATCCCAGGAAGGAATTATAACCATTGGAATAGTGCTAGAAATAAACCCCATTAGAACATTAATATTCATCTTGTGTAATCGAGTAATAGAGGATAGCATAATTCCTTAGAAAAGAATCTTGATATAATGCATGGACCAAATTAATCAACAATAAATCTCAACATGAACCTAGAATGGAAAAAAAATACCTAAGTATCTAAGTTGACATATATAAGGAGGGTTAAATGAAAAATAACACCTAAACCATGAGGTCATCCTATAAAAAGGTATTTTAATAAAGATTTACTTATATGGATACACCCAATATTTGGTGCACTTTTAAATATTAGTCATATGTGACTTCTAAAAATTTGTGACATGTTCATCTAAGAATGATGATTCTTGTCCAACTTTCAATCCCTCTCTTACTATAAAATCACAGCTCTAAATTGATAATTCAAACTGCACTATGAAAAAGAAGAGAACATATTCTCATTAGATGACAAGACATAGTCCCTTCAAGATGAAATATTCAAGTTGATTCCCCACTCCTAGGTTCAAATTCTTCAAAGGCATATTTAGCTACTTTTCGGTTGTCTTTCCCATGAGATAAAACTACATCAAATGGTTGGGCCAAGTGCAATTCCTTAGCAACATCTTTATCAAAATAGATAACCCTCACGTGCAGCGTCTTAGAAGAAGGGTTTTTCCTCAAGTGGTGTATGCCAGCTGTGCTTCATTGTAATTCTCCTAGATTGGAGAAAAGCATGCTTGTCCCATTGTCATAAGAGGATGCATCTATTATAGATATTTACTAAGGTATTCCCTTTTAGTATACCCTTATATTTGATTTTTATTGATATTGTAATTCCCTTTTAGATATGGTAATGTTGGTGGAGTCATAGATTAGTAAGCCAAATGGAACAACAATCATCATCAAGTGGCATTGATCATGAGGGATTTATCCTTCTTGGAGGTTTTTTGATGGTCATATCCTATCACCTCACTGGATGGGTTTAGTAGTATGTTTATACACTAACCCTTTTAACAATTGCAATGAAGAAATGTCAAAGTGAGTAGAAATGCATGTGCAATGATGTTGCCACATTTGGTCTATAACATGACTTCATCTTAATGATAAAAATAAATGAAACTATATGAAACTATATGCAACTTCATGCAAAAATGCAGCTTATGCAACTATATGCAACTTATGCAACTATATGCAACTTTATGCAACTATATAACAACTATATGCAACTTATCCAACTATGAAACTATGCAACTATATGCAACTTTATGCAACAATGCAACTTATGCAACTATATTGCAACAATGCAACTTATGGAACTATGCAACTATATTGCAACAATGCAACTTATGCAACTATATGAAACTATATGCAACTTATGCAACTATGCATCTATATGCAACTATATGACAATTTCGTATGCAACTATATGCAAATATGCAACTATATGCAACTATGCAACTACATGCAACTTTATGCAAAAATGAAACTTATGAAACTATATGCAACTATATTGAAACTATATGCAACTATGAAACTATATGCAACTATATGCAACTTTATGCAACTATATGCAACTATATTGTAACTATATGCAACTATATGTAACTGTGTTGGTACCACAAACGTATATTGGCACGATAACTTATCTTCTTGTTTTAACGAGTGTAGGTACCAAAAAATAGGTATCTGTCAGATCTTTATTCGTTGAGTGATGATCAAGATATACTAGGAGAGGTTGAAAGTGAGACGTGTTGTACTAGATCTACCGATTCTAAATCAACTAGATCTGAAAAGGTAAGGAAACGATTTTGTATATGCATGCAATTTTTTATTGCCAACGGAGGGTCATGTAATTATGATGCTCAGAGAATAGGTGACATTGAGTTTCCCTTGAGGTATAAACATCTAGTGCAATAATGGGCACCTAAGGAGCTACATGAAGTGGACACATATTTCTTCATCAGTGGGAGGATGTATTGCATTACTCCTTCATCCTTGCATGGATTGGGGTTATTTTCCATGAAAATCATAAAGGTCGGCTATGTCACTGTAACTAAATGGATGGAGTATTTCAGACCATTATACAAATACAATCACTGGTTGATGTTGGTCTGATATACGCGTAGTATGCAGAGATACGGAGTTGCCACAAATTATATACAACTAGTAGATAACAATCAAAATAAAGGGGAAACTATGTATATTGATGGAAGGCCAAAAGCTATTGGAAACATTGTGGGCTTTATAAATATTACACGACCAGTGGCAACAACTAAGAAACCAAATTTCATATTTGAGGGACGCAAAGGAAATTGTATATTTGTATGTGCAACAAAAACAATAGTTCCAGGTGAAGAGTTGTTGATCGATTACAACTTAAATCAAATAGATGGAGGGGGTGTGGCTATGGGGGTAAATATATTACATACCATTCAACTCAACCTTTGATCAATCATTGTTACAATTTATCGTTGTAATATTTCAATTTTTTATTGCACATATTTCAATTTCCATTATTTATTTTTTGATATTACTGCAATATTTCATTTTTTTTATTGTTACAGGTGAACTTCATAACTTTTGTTGATTGATTTTTTGTGTCAACTTCTGTCCAGGGTGACCATGGAATAAAATCACCTGCTACATATGTCCAGGGTGACCGTGGAAAGACACTCGATGTACCTCAATAGGTAAATGTTAAATATAGTAACAACTTGTGACTACAACATCTAAATTTCTGAAATTTCATCATTTGTTTTTTCGGTATTACTCCAATATTTCATTTTTTTAATGTTACAAACAAATTTCATAACTTTTCTTGATTGATTTATTATGTCAACATCTGTCCAGGGTGACTGTGGCAGAAAATAACCCACTACATCTATCCAGGGTGATCGTGGAAAGGCACCTGTTGTCCCTCACCAGGTAAATGTTAAATACAGTAACAACTTATGACTACAACAACTAAATTTCTGAAATTTTATTATTTTTTTTCTGATATTACTCCAATATTTCATTTTTTAAATGTTACAAGTGAATTTCATAACTTTTGTTGATTGATTTATTGTGTCAACTTCTGTCCAGGGTGACTATGTCTGAAAATCACCCACTACATCTGTCAAGGGTGACCGTGGAAAGGCACTCGTTGTGCCTTAGAAGGTAAATGTTAAATATAGTAATAACTTATGACTACAATAACTAAATTTCACAAATGTTAAAGTTCATCTCATTAATTTAATTCATCAATGTATTGTGGCATGGTCAACGTGGGAAGGAGCCCACTAAGGATATTGATGAGGAGGAAATATTTTATTCCACTAACCCAATGACAATTGTAATGAAGGCCTTGAAGAAGGCTAACATAGAATATCTAGGTTTTCTTAGCAAAAGACCCCTGACATAGGAGGATAGGGAAAGAATTGTAGAGATACAAAATACAATAATTAATTTTGGGGTAAGTGGCATATTCACATATTTTTATCAACTATGACAATATCATATCCATTTTTTTGTTTTCTATTTTCTATATGATTTGATAAAGTAATTTTTTCCGTTTGTAGGAGTTTTTAACCCCATGCGCAGGGAACCTGTAGATCCTACAACTGATATAGGTAGCAGTGATGGTCCAATGCAAAGAAAATGTCGACGTAGCAAAGGGCAAGTGAGGCATTTTTAGCCTCCTGAGGTTCCCCTCGAATCCATTGATGAGCGCAATGATTTTGACCAACATGACACGCCAGAGCATGATGAGCCGAATCCTGGGACTCCACATGACTCCAGAGAGGAACATACTATCGATGGAGACAAAACTATTATTCATGGAGAAAAATGAATTAAAAACACGGGATCACTAGATTTCACCTTTATGGTGGTTAACGCATGTGTTCCAATCAATATTCAGAAGATTTCAGGTAATTGTTAATTAATTGATTCATTTTTTTCACGAAATTGAAATGGACATTTGTTGAGATTATTATAAATTAATGGATAACATGTTTCTCCAGGAAACAATGTTTTTTATAGAAACTTAAATGAGAAATCATTGGAGATGTTTGGCCCCACCATTCACACAAAGTGGAATGGAAAAGATAGAAAAAAGAAAGATGATTTAATAGACCACGTGGTATACTTGTTTGGCAACACTTTCAACAAGAAAGTGGTTACAAAGTTAGCCGACGACAATTTAAAATATACCAGGGCATAGTATAGGGAGAAATTGCAATTAGACCTCAAGCATGAGCACCCTCCCATGGTTCCAGGGAAAGAGTGGAAGGCCTTGATAGAGGATGAAAAGGAGAACTTGTTTAAAAAACAAGGAATACATCTATGAGCTGGTCAATCAAGGTACAACACATGTCATATTATCAGTGAAATATGATCATTATGTTTTTCTTTCCTGTTTTAAGTAACAATTCTGATATCTATTTTTTTTCAAAAATTCCATATGTAGGCTACCAGAAACCTCCAAAGAAACCAAGGCTAGAGTGGAAAAACATGGGCAACATAAACTAGGCTAAGGTGGCTATGGAAAACTAAAATCCTGAATCATAAGATTTAAATGATTAACTGTGGTTAATATTTATTTAACAATAGCGAACAAATATATGTTTTTGTTATTGGTATTTTTAATGGTGTTATGCATCGTAGTTAAATATGTTCTACACTGTTGCCACCGAGGAGGACCTGAATATTTCTTACAAGCATGGTTTTAAAAGTGTGATTGAATATAGAAAAATCTTGGGCCAGACCCCTATCTCCCTAGCCACACAGGTAAATAAAATGAATAAGGAAACTAAAGTAGTATGCCTGTAAAGTCTATTCATATTTTATTATATCACCCTTAACTAAGTATGTATGTTTGTTTTCAAGCAACAATGAATCTAGTGGTATTCAACAGACACCACTTCATACAAAGGTGGACATGTCCAATGATAGTGGGGAGCAGAGTACCCATTCCGGCATGTATGCTTCATAATTAGAAATATTTATTGTGATTGTAGATATTTATTTCCTGATTTATACTTATATATTATCTTCTCAAATTGAAGAGCATGTAGCTCAGGAGGGTGAACTGTGAGAGGAACCAAGTGGACAAGAAATTAATGCACCAACTGTCACAGCTACACAAACAGGTAAATAGCAATAGTGTTATGTTAATCAAAATAATGAATTAATTATTTCAATTATATTTCAACATATCGATATGATCATTTTCATTGTTGCAGTTCACGACCCTGCACAAATGCCTCAACACTCTTCTCAGGGACATACTAGAAGTATGGTACATGAGCACATGAAAACACAAAAAATAGAAGGAGAGGGCACACGAAAAACAATGTCCTTGGATGATTATGATACCTCAATTGTCAATTTTATGAATGTAAAAAAATATAAATCAAAGAAAAATTAGATGTATAAATTCATGAATTGTATTTTATGATTCATGTAGGTCTTGGTGATGGAAATGCATCTCGTGGAAAACTATTATCAAGTTGTATGGGCTAATGGATCTAGCGAAAGGACAATGATAAGATAAGGGTTTTGATGTGTTTTTTAAAGTAGGATTTATACTAGTAAAAGTTCACAATCCTCATGAAAGGATAGAATTGCATTTTTGGTAGACAAGCATCAATATTTTTAACAAACTATGAATCATAGACTGTGGGAAAAACCTTTTTTTGTATTCTTACATTGACCAATACAACTATAATATATTTTTAGTACAAAATCTTAACCACACACACACACACACACACACATATATGAACCCTAAGTAAACAAATGATAAAAGATAAAGGGAGAATATGTACTGATAGGAGTGAATGAAGATAATAATATGGATAATGGAGTGGAGAGTGCACTCTAGACTTGAATTGAATGATACTTGCATCCAACATGTCTTATTGTATTGTATGTTGTGATAGATGTGTCTTCTCACTATAATGTATGTTTCTATGTCCATCATGGGATTCCTAGAGCACCACCTATCATTCATGATCCAACACATAGTAGTCAAGAATCCCAGCCATTGCTAATGTGTGCAAGTACGATATGATTAACTAATAATTTGTATCCTTAATTATGAGCTATCAATCTTTACTATCACTGTATTCTTCTAGTGCATGTAGATTTATATTTGAAGTTGGAAATATTAGTGAAGAATTCAAGAACTACTTCCATGCAAAATATGTATACATTCAACACTTTATGAGATATCCCAACATTGTTCCAATTGTGGATTTTCAAGAGGTGATTAGGTCCCACATTTTATTTACCTAGTTTAACCACCACTTCAAAATCAAACTCCTAAAATAGTAGAAAACATCTATAGAATCAACCTTCCAACATTGTATTGTGAACCAAATACTTGACCACTAAATATTCAATGGACAACTTGAAGGACTGGTCCAAAAGATAATACTTGAAATTTTGTAGCAGATACACCATCACCAGGCCTATGCCTCTGCCTTAGCATATAAGAAGGTCTATGGTTTGAGCCTGTATAACACACCCTCTTTTTCAGTTAATAACCAAAGATGCAGAATTCGTGTGGATGGTTGAATGTGAGACAACGTTTGGACAAATCAAAGAAATGGTCTGTAAAGCTCCTATACTTCGAGGACCAGATTGGAAGCTTCTGTTTCATATTTAATCTAACACTTCTCACATGGCATTAGGAGTTTCTTTGGGACAACAGGAGGATAAGAAGCCACATGCAATACACTACATCAAGAAGAACTTGACTCGAGCTGAACTAAATTATATGATAGCAAAAAAGGAATTCTTAACAGTCATTTACGTTGTTAATAAATTATGACACTATATTACAGGTTATCCCACTTTTGTGCACATGGATCATGCAGCCATCAGGTATCTCATGAAAAAACCTGTAACTATGGGTTGGATCATGAGATGGTTATTATTACTGCAAGAATTTGATATCACCATCGTGGATTTCCCTGTGAAGGATAATGTGGTTGTAGATTTCTTGTCTAGATTAGAAAATTATACACAAGGGGAACCTGTAGAAGATAGTTTTCTAGACAAACACCTTTTTTCAATTTCTACTCATGTTCCATGGTATGCATATATTGCTAACTATCTTGCTATAGGAAAGGTGCCTCAACATTTTCCTTACAGGGAACGGTGGAAGATCATCCATCACAGTGCCCATTACACATGGATTGAGGGATTCCTCTGTTACACTGGGCCTGACCAACAAATATGATGTTGCATAGGAGAAGATGGTATTTATGATGTCTTGAAGGCTACTCATGATGGTCCCTGTGGAGGCCATTTTACAGATAAATGAACAGGTCACAAAGTGTTGCAAATGGGGTATTACTGGCCCACCATTTTTCAAGATTCAAGGAAGTATGTCTGGGGGTGTGATAGATGCCAACGAATGGGGAAGCCTTGTAAAGTAGACGAAATTCCCTTGAACCCCCAGGTATCCCTTGAGCCTTTTGAAAAATGGGCCATTGATTTCATAGGACCATTCAATCCCCTCTCACAATAGAAAGTCCATATTATGGTATGCATGGATTATGTAACAAAATGGGTTGAGGTGAAGGAAGTTGTAAAAGAAATCGAGAAGGATGTTTCAAACTTCTTGTTCGAATAAATGTTTGCTCGATATGGAGCCCTTAGAGAAATAGTCTCAGACAAAGGAGCACAGTTCACATCACATTTGATAGTAGGGTTAATGAAGAAATACGAGATCAAGCATAGGATAATAACTCCATATCATCCCCAGGAAAATGGTTAAGTCGAGAGCACAAATAATGTACTAGAAAATATCCTCACAAAAACTGTAGCACGTCATTGTCGATATTGGGTGGAAAAGCTACCTAAAGCATTGTGGGCATGCAGGACAACTTGGTGGAATACAACCGGATTTTCTCCATATGAGCTTGTCTACAGAAAATTGCCTTTGTTTCCCATAGAGTTCGATATTAAAACACTTAGAATAGACTTGGAATTAGGTTTGGATATTTGAGAAGCCCAAAAACATCGTCTGGAGAAGCTAAAAAAGCTAGATGAAATTCAATTAGTGGTTGTCCAGAATATTGCTAAACAAGCTAATACTTTGGTTTCCACTACTCCGAGTTGTCGCTATTCTACTCGCTACTACTCTATGTGTCATTACTTCAAAATCGTCATTGTAGGATATGTCGTTACTGCAGCTGTCACTACTCCTATTTCTGCCACTTCGGTTGCCTCTACTTCAGGTGTCGTTACCTCAAAATCATCACTGTACGAGATGTCGTTACTGTTGTTGTCACTACTCCAATCGCTGCTACTCTGGGTGTCGTTACTTTAAAATTGTCGATGTACCAGATGTCGTTACTTCGAGGTGCTTCCACTCCAGTCGTCGCTACTCTTTGGTTGTCGCTACTCTTGTCGCCACTACTCTCTGGTTTCCGCTACTCCTACCACTTCTACTGTGATTGCAGTTACTCGTCTACACTCCTTCCAACATGGATACCGATATTTCAGTTGCCACCACTTTCAATGTCATCGCTTGATTCAATGTTGTCATATTTTTTGACTGAATACGATGTTATTCCTGCGATGATGCTTCTCCATAATAGGTGATTCACCAAGTACCTCCTCAACCAAATTTAATGGATTTGGGTAATATTACACATGCAATAGGAATTCATGCCCGAGGATGGTATTAAATTTAGGTTTGGGGGAGATTTTATGTCTTTTCCCAAAGAGTCATCATTACCCTCTTTAATCACACGATTTCTCAATCATTACTCAAAAAATTTTGACGTTGTTGTACGCATAGGGATTGGACACACCCGCCAAACCGTTAATCATCCACCAAGATATTAAATTGATTTTCATATCATTATCATTACTTACATGCCACATCATTTAATTTAAAAAAATAAAAATATATCCATGACTCTTTGCACTACACATTTTCTACAAAACTGCTTTGCATGTCATTTCTCCTGAACTGGTCCCTGAGACTCCTTGAGTAGGAACAATCGATGGAACAAAATGGGTGGTGTATCAGTAAGGTATGAGCCAAAAAATACTACACAGGTCCATCGAAATACGAAAGTCTGGAAAATTTTCCAGAATGCAGGTTGGGACGTGTATTTCGAGAGGTTACATGGATTTGATGCAAACATTACAGCATAATTCACCCAAAATTTGGACAACCACTCCTCCATGGTCCATGGATTAAAAATTAGAGTCATGGAGGAAATCATTAAAGCAACTAGTGGGTTTCCAATATCCGATCAGCAATGGTTTGTCCGGAAAACACCACTCCCAAAATTTCTAGAGTTGTTTCTGCATGAAGGCGGAGAAGTAAAGCCAAAAGGGAAAGGATACGAATAGAGTTGTCTGCCACCTCCATGGGCCGAGATAGAATTGTTCATCATAAGGTATGTGACATGTGAAGGTCTCCCCTCTACCATTTACAAATATCATCTCAAATTGTTCACATCTCTGCGCTTCCAACAACGCATAAACATGCGCTATTTCCTGTGGAATAACATTCATTGGATGGCGTGAGAAGCTCAACGCTCATGCCAGCCACTCAAAACACTCACAAATCATGGCTTTGTTAAGATACTATTTATGCATGTGTTAGAGAAAACCCATGTGATTTTGCCTTAGTTCATAAGACTCTCAAAAGAGGAATTGGTAAAACTTATCCCAGAAGTAACAGAAACCATAGCAGAGAGAGATGGGCTTAGAAAGTTAGTAGAGGTGGCTGAAACTATTGCAGAAGGGTAGAGAATGGTTGTTGATACACATGAATTATCCTAGCCGAAGATGAGGAAACAAGGAAAGCATCAGTGGAAGTTAGAGAAGTTGGGGGAATGAGGCAGGTCATTAACCTAGATTCATAAGAAGCGGAAGCAGAGGGTTCTATTCCTCCAAACCCTTTTCATGAACAAGAAAGAGATGCTACTACTCCCACAACATATGAACAAGAAAGAGATGTTGCTACTCCCTCAGTAGATGAACAAGAAAGAAACACTGCTATTCTTCCCGCAAATGATCATGATATGGATGATGATATCCCTTTGTATGATGAGCAGGAGAGGAATGTTTCTACTCCTCCAATCTATGAACAAGAGTTAATTGATGTTGTCACACAAGAACCAGTGCCAAAACTTTCTGAATTTTATGTATGTGAAGATGGTGAAGCTACTCCTCCCATCGGTTAGCAGGTAATGACTAACATTGTAACACAAGAACCAACATCATAACAAGCCATCCCTGAAAACCCTATTTTTGAAGACACAACAACTACTCCTCTAGTTTGTGAGCAAGAAATGACTAACGTTGTTACGTAAGAACTAGCATGAGAGAATGTTGCTCCCGAAAAACCTGAACCAAAGTTGGGTGTTGCTATTCTAGGAGAAGTGTGAGTTAAATAAGAGGCAGGCATAGAGGATGCAGGCAATGAAGCTTAGAATGAGGTTCCTCCTAGGGGATGGGCTGAAGGAATTCCTGTCAAATAGGAATTTGTCAAATTTTGTGCAAGGAGAAGAACCCCTATTTAGGACCATTATAGGACAACCTTTAGAGAAAGTCTTCAATCGAGGATTGAGAATTCCAAGCTAAAGAAGCAGGTGCTCTGCCTGAAGAAACGAGCACGAAGATACAAAATAATTTCCAAGGAAGTAGTGAGGAGAAATTTCAAGGAGACTATTTTGGTAGCTACCCAAACTATCGACACTCCCATAGTATTGGAAACTACTCAAACTATCGATACTCCCAGAGTAACAACAACTACTCAAACCGAGTTGGTGTTGCATACAGTAGCTAATCAGATCGAGTCTATCTTGTACACCTCTACAGTACCAACAACCACTCAGACTGAGCCTATTTTGCACACTTCCACAGTAACAAAATCTACTCAAGATGAGCCAATGACATATACAACTGAATCTCAGGTAGTTTTATTGAAATCTGAGATACAAAAGTGGAAGAAAACTATAGCTCAGTTTCAGATAGGAGTTTTCCCTTCTTCGGTGCATCTAAGGACATTGAAATACATAAGGGAGCAGGCTTCTAGAGTCATTGGTGACTATGAGGAAAAGTTGGAAGAAGAGAATAACAAGGGCGAGAAAAAGAAGTAAAAAATTAAAGATACAGAGGCACAGATACAGAGGTTAAGAGATGACAAACATGAGATGTATGATATCACCCAACAGGTAGTAACGTGTTTCTCCCCTTCTCTCATCTATTCACTGTTCCTTCATGAACAATATTTATTTTTCTTTTTGGAATGTATTTACCAGGAGATGGTTTATAATATTAAAGACCCCATACAATTTCTTAGGATTTTGAAAAGTCATGAAATCCTCACACAACATCTGATGTGTGAAATGTACATGCACAACTACCTGCTAAGATATGATCAAAAATTCAATCCAGTTCCTTATGTGGGAGATGTCAAATTGGGTGCCTTCCTTTCCTACACCATTAACTAGGTGAAGTGGAAGAAGACACCTGATTTGTTTGAGGAAAATAAAGTATATAGACCCCTTCATGTTAAAATGGATAACTTTCAAGTTACACAGATCATCAAAAAACATAACTATTTCAGACGGATTTCCAATTGGCCACAAAATATGGAAACTACATAGAAATGGTGTGTTGATCTTTGCATAAAAAAATTTACCCATTGCAAGGGAGAGGCACTTGAAAACTGTGACCAAAGATGGGCCTTATCACCACCTGCTGTCAGGGAACGAGAAGCATTTGGGGCTCCTAATTTTCATAGAATATAGCATGTATAAGGTTTTGTGGGGTTCGATGGCTAGGTTTGATATTTTAATTCCCCATCATATAGATGCCACTTGATCAATATCAACCTGATTAAAAGGTCTAGGGAGAATGGTGGAAGGATATAATATTGACTGGGGGATATAAGTTTCAAGGGGTAGATATGGATAAGGCATATGACATAGCAGAACTTCATGCCCATCATCAAGGTTCCAACACAGATATGCAAAAGAGATGGCCTACATGAGGACCTGCACATGACTAAAGTTTGGGGGAGATGTTGTCCCATGAAATTGCTTCTTTTCTACGACCTTTTTCTATCCTTATTTACCTCCATTTCTATATTCCTTGAGATATTGTGTGTAACCACAAGGGTAATAATGCACCTCTATTATTCCATTCTGTGTATTAGTTCAAAAACGTTAGAGATTGGTTGGAGGTTTACCAAAGAGAATCACTAATCTCTGAAATCTTGCAGGAACAAAGAAAATGCATTCTGGCAAGATGATGTGGTCAAGGATGCAATGCAGTCCGTTGGTTGAAGGTGCGAAAGTGGACTTGTTCCATGGTCCAACATTAGTTTCTAGTAATCGGTTTAGCCTTTGTGTATATTTAGGAAGAGTTGTTACCCTAATCTTGGGACTCTCTATGCTCCACGAATTGTATAAAAGGCCTAACAGAGATGGATAAGGGATTAGCCAGTGAGTCAGCTAGCTAGGCGTTGTCCTGTCTCAAGACTGCAACCTATGTAATATCGTTTTATTTAATGAAAATCTATTTTCTTCTGAGTTTTTGAGTTTTCATGGAAGTTAGTTCACCACAGCCTTGATCGGGGAGTTGGTCCCACTCTTCTGGTCAGGTGTTGTCGGCTTATGATATAGTTTTGTGTGGAATCTATTAGATCTATGTGTTCTGCTTCATTTACAGTTTTCCTAATTCATTTGAATGTTATAGTTATTTATGTTTAAGCAACAGTAATCTAGTTTATGTTCTTTATTTTACTACAATGATTGTTTACTTACATGATCAATATTGAAATAAGAATAGTCTGCACATACAATGCACGATAGCCTGTAAAACATTCAAGCCCCTGAGTTGACAAATTAAATGTATTAGGTGGTAAATCTAGACGATTAACTTTGATTTATTTCACTCATATGAGTGTGAGTAACCTTCCTTTTTTTCGTAAGGGAATGACTCAACCACAAGGATACAAGTTCCTCATCCAAAAATCTACAAACATAGTTGTTGAAAGGGTGTGAATGCCTTTAACCTCATCCTGTGATTATCCCTTCACGTTAATAGGTTAAATTTGATATTCAAGGTAATTATTGTGACCATCCTATATTAATATCGATTAATGGTTGTGAGTGAATTGAATTGGATAAGTAAAGAGTTTCCCCACTCTAACAAGCATAGTGATATATTTAAAAAAACCACATCTCCCATATTGTCCCCCAGGGATACCCCTACCAAATTATTTTTTACCTCTAGTTAAGAGCCCCAATATCTCAATTAAAAAAATTCATTCAAGGGAATGTATTTTATCTTCCCCTTCATCCCAAGGTGCCTTGGGTTTCCCTTTTGGTCCACTAAGAAATACACCTAATAAGTCCCAAAACCCCCTCTGATAAGCCCTTCTCAAAAACCCTTTGAAGGGTCAATCACACATGAAAATATTGAGTATGGGTCAATCACGAATCCCAACATACGACTTCTCATGTAGTTTTTGTTTTTTTCAAAACCTACAGGAAGCATGGAAATATCGACGATAGTTCGTCGCAAGGTAACGAATGTGTTTATTCAGCATGACAATATAGACGAACTTTCGTCGCAAGGCAATGAATAGGTTTTATTAAGCGTGGCAATATCGATGAAAGTTCATTGCACTTTTCCATGGTTTTGTGTCACACATATAGCATCTGCATCATAAATATTTTCTCTGCCAAACATTTTCGTTGCTATTGCCGCACCTTTTCATCACAACGTTCCACACTTTTCCATCAGACGTATGACATCTGTGTCATAATCTGTTGGTAAGTTTTTTACTTTGGCATGGTTTGTCATCCCTATTGCGATGAAGTTTCGTCTTTATTTCCACTCTTTATAAGGTAAACCTATCTTGAGGATGATGACATGTGGAGGGGTTATTTCATCGTTGTTTCCATGAATAACAGGTTCATGGATATAGCGACGAAAAAACGTTCCATGAAAAATAGTCTTTTCTTTCATGGAAAATGTGACAGATATGTGTGGCAATAGCAACAAAAAACCGTGGCAAATTTGGTCATATGTAGTAGTGAGGAGAGACCCTGTCAAAAAAAGATACCCTTTTAGAAACAAAGGGGGAGAATAGTCAGTAAAAAATCAGGGGAAGTATTTTGGTTAGTAAATAAGAAAGTAATTAGATTAAGTTTTGAAAAGACTTGATCACTACAAAAAATTGGTATCAAGAAGACTACTCATTTGAAACAAAAAAATCCCAATCAACTAAGATAAGAAATTAGTAAATTAATAGGGAAAGAAACCTTGTGAGGAAGAAGTACCTTTTCAGAAACAAAGGGGGAGAGTAGTTAGAAACAAAGAGAGAGCATATTGACAGGGGGATTCATTCAGTTATGACAAGAAAAGGATGATTGTAGGAAGAGTTACCCAAGTTCAGATTTTGGTCAGTAAAATACAGAGATTTAACACAGGAGGAAAAAACTTTTTCCATTGATGTCAAAGGGGGAGAGAAAAATTCATACGAATAAAGAATCATCACAGGGATAGTTTTGTATATGATGTTAGTGGGTTTCCCTCAATGAAAAAGGGGGATATTGTTGGGCATATTGTCATTGATGTCAATAGTCGATGTGATTATTTGTTTTTATGATGAATTATCATTTACCATAGATAAGATTGTCATTGATGTAAATAGTATATCAGTTAGCATAAGAAGTGAACAACATGAAGATTGACGTAGACACACCTACCTCAGCAAGTTCTGCATGACCTCCTGGTCTAAGGATCATTCTTAATCTCCCCCTTGAGTTTGATTGAATCTTCGATTCCCCACAGGAATCCTCCGCACATAAATGTATATCCACATGTCCTTCTTAGGAGTTACGCCTCTGCGAACAAGCACTAAGCGCCAACTCACATCCACATGACCAACTGACGTGACCATGCACTCCACCAAAAAGGTATATCGGGTTTCATGACTTTGAAACCCCTAGTATGAGTTTCTGACTCCTTCCTTCCCAGAAACCTTGGAAGGCTAATGAGTCCTTTGACTCCTTCCTTGAATTTACTTAATGTGACCTCTGTCTAAAACCTGGGGCCCAAATATTTCAGCGCTTCGTAATTTCTCTTATCGACGATTTTCAATGCAACAACACCCTCCATCGATAGGAAAAATCATAGTGAATCCTCATCATGATCAAAAGCACTGAGCTCCTTGTGATCTAACGGTCCTGATTCTATCAGGATTTCATGAATCGAGAGTTTGCAACTCTCAATTCCGAGTCACAATGTCTTCCACGCCCTGACTACCGAAATGGTGAATTCGAGCATGCGATCAACAACCCTTGTCAATCTAGATCCAATGGACACTATCCATATTGATATTACGAGTGCTGAAAGACATTGATCCTTAATCTCCCCATGGTTCTGCAAGATCCAATGGTTCATGGAACTTTGGTGATTCTCCCTATGAGAATTTCAACTGTTCGTTCAAATTCCCCAAAGACTCTTGAAATACCGTGATGTCTTCTTCTTCTTACTTAAGTTATGCGAAGGAGTTTCATACTTCACTCTTCCTTTGAACAATTCGAAGGTTCTAACCCTTATGAATTTGGACTCTCACTATAACTCCTAGAATCGAAGGAATCCCTGCATGCACACCTTTCTGAATTCACAATAACCCCTGGTTATTTCACTCTTCAACTCTGTGCACTCCTTTGCAACAACAATTCTTCAACCTTTCTCCTCAGTTGGAAAATTATGAGACTTCAACTCATCAGTGCACACCTTGCATGGCTCTATGCAATACCTACACTCCAGCTAGTATGAGAATAACGATATCCCTCCTGAGCTTTTCTAAGATAAAACTCAGAACTCTATCAACACACTCTATGTGGACCTTCATTGCACTCCTTGCAGGAATCCTCAGGATGAGAAACAATTGAAACTAATACTTCTCCTCTCACAGACTTCATACATTCAACATGAAATCAAGATCATATACACAAATAACATTGGAAACACATGCATAATAGAGAACATAAGAAAAACTGTAAACATACCATTAAAATAGATGTAAACAACAACCACCACAACACCATGAAATGGAATTAAAGGTTTTTTATATTAATCCCAATGCTCCTGTAGATGGTTCAATAGAAACAACTATCTTCTTATACCATCCTACAATTTATGTTCTTCTCTATGCTCTTACTCTCTACAGCTCTACATCTTATAATGCGAATTATCCCTCAATACAATACCTACGAGGGAGATTTCTAGAGTTTTCCCTATTACAACTCTAGATATCTAATCGAATTAAAGATAAATACTTTACATTGATTACAATTAAATGTAAATGTGTTGAACCTGCACAGAATAGATCTATCTAAACAACAATACACACATTTGCAGAGAGAATTGGAGAAGGAAGAAGAAGGAGAGAAAGAATGGAAGAATTCTCATTAACCGTTTCCACTCTCAAAGAGTGAATAGTTTACAATAGATATATGATACATGAGTAACTAATGAGCCATAGTGGTGGTCTAGAGTGATCTGGACACACACCAATAGTTAAGACAATGAACTTCCACCTCGTCTAGTCTCTTAGGCAATTACGAGAGTGAACTGCCACCTAGTTGAGTTAACTAGTCAACTAGTCTTTAGTTAACTGACTGAACATAGAGTAGTGAGGAGTTAAATAAGGGAATCAAGTGTAATTCAATAGTATGGTAATTATCCCAAGGCAAGTGTGCATTATCATGGTGATGATCTCAATGTGGCATGGTGATAAAACCAATGCAACATCTAAACTCAACTCAACTAGTCAAACTGAAGTGTCAACTGAAAGAGAATATTAGCCAGGTGTAATATTCTACCCTAAAATATAGGAGACTTGATAATGACTAATTATGACTAATAAACAAGGAAAAACCTTAGGAAAATTAAATCCTAGGTGTGTGTGAAGTAACTCCAACACCCCCCCTAAACATCACTATGGTGAAAATAAAGAATGGGTCCTGACAACGAGACCATGTTAGGTACCCAAATACAAAAGATACATTGAAATAAATGAGGAAAGAAGGAATACCTCATGGGAAAAACCCTCCCTCAAATTAAAATGCATAAAAAAATAAAATGAGAAGGAACAAAAAATAGTTGCTAAGCAACCGCGTCCGTCACTCCAAGAAGCCCTTGCAAATGTGCAAGTTTGTGCTCGTTGAAGATTTTGTTGAAGATGTAGATGTTTGCACAGATATGATGAAGTATATGCATCATTGATATTTCCACACATATCCACTTTCTCTTCCTATAATGAACAATATCCAAATAACTTTTGGATTAAACTTTGAAAACTGTGTGGCTTTTTCTGGAAAAAAATGCTAAAATTTTGTTGATTTTGAAATGATCATAACTTCACTTTCCGGACTCCATTTTGGACGATTTGTTTTTTGAAATTGGATATTTTCCTGAGAGGAATTCAAATATCCATTTTGTTTCTGCAATTGTTTCTCATAAAATATCATAATGGCATCTTATGTGCGCGGCGCCCTTTTTGTCTCCTAAGATGAATGCATTGCACATGGAACACTGTATGCATGTGACCCCTGAGATGCATGCCATATATCTTCCACATGAAATTCAGAAAACAAATATGAAATGGAGTATACATCATCTTCAATTAATGGAATACAAATTTTTGTAGATACTTGTGTAGAAGGCTCTTCAAACTGAGATGATTTATCTTCCAGTGGATTTTCCACATTCTCTATCTTGTCAACATTTTGCATGAATTATTCCTTATTTCAAAATAAAACCTCCAATCTTCTCCATAAATCATTTGGAGTGAATTCTTGTGAGTCATCATATACTTGATGGAGAATTTCAGGAGAAATAAAATAGAGGATACATCCTATGGCCATATCTTGTCTATTGAGAAAATATTTTTTCTCATCGGCAGAATCAGGCTCTACTTCCATTGCCATAGTTATTTTCTATAGGACTATGCATCTGAGCATAAGAAAAAAAAAATTCTTCCATTCGAAATAGTTATGAGCTGTGAGAAGTATTTCTGGCAAATAATCCATCTTTTTGTTGTCTTCAATCTTTTTTACCTGCAAAAATGTTTTGGTGTAGCTTTTGCTTAGAATTTCATCAGCTTTGATACCATGTAAATGTGTTGAACCTGCACAGAATATATCTATATAAACTATAATACACACATTTGCAGAGAGAATTGGAGAAGGAATAAGAAGGAGAGAAAGAATGGAAGAATTCTCATTAACCATTTCCACTCTCAAAGAGTGAATAATTTACAATAGATATAGGATACATGAGTAACTAATGATCCATAGTGGTGGTGTAGAGTAATCTGGACACACACCAATAGTTACGAGAGTGAACTTATACCTAGTCTAGTCTCTCAGGCAGTTACGGGAGTGAACTGCCACCTAGTTGAGTTAACTAGTTAACTAGTCTTTAGTTAACTGACTGAATAGAGAGTAGTGAGGACTTAACTCGGGGAATCAAATTTAATGCGCTAGTCTGGTGATGAACCCAAGGCAAGTGCGCATTATCATGGTGATTATCCTAATGTTGCATGGTGATAAAACCAATGCAACATTTAAACTCAACTCAACTAGTCAAACTGAAGTGTCAACTGAAAGAGAATATTCTCTAGGTGGAATATTCTCCCTTAAAATGTAGGAGACTGGATAATGACTAATTATGACTAATAAACAAGGTAAAACATTAGGAAAAAAAAATCCTATGTGTGTGTGAAGTAACTCCAACATTAAATGCCTCCATATCCGACAGATGGCAACAACGCTCAAGATCTGTTTTACAATCTTGAAACATAAATGCAAATACGTTCTCCTAACTATTACATTAATGTTCCTTCATTCAAATTCAAAATGTCTCAAAATATGTGTTGGTGCAATTCCAGTTGTCCTTTCCTTTGCGCTTGCGTTACAGGCTCACTTGCGATGCTCCTATACTCCCTTGGCTGAAAAAAAATCGTGAACTCTTGTTCATGAGATCTTGCACTGTCTGTCCATTTTTTTGGATATCTGGTTCACTTTCCCAACTGGCATCCTCAATTGGGAATCCCTTCCATTTTATCATATACTGAAAATATTCTTTTCTTCGGGTCTTCTTTCCAACTCTCTGGTCAATTATTTTTTCCATCTATGGATTTTTCATCTACAGGTAGTTGTTTAACCTATTGAAATTCCTTTTGATCCTCCAACCCCTCTGTTCCATCGACTCTGTAAGGATACACATCTTCTACATTGAATATGTTTTAGATGCCCACATCATTTAACAATTCTATCTCATAAGCATTGGCCTCAAATTTCCTCAAAATATTGCACAACCCTATCTTCTTCATCTTCAACTTATTATACGTTCCCCTTGGGAATATCTCTTTCCTCAGGTGAGCTAAGACTAAATCTCCCACTTCAAACTGAAGTTCTCTTCTGTGTTGATCTTCTCTATGCTTGTATTCCTGGTTGAAATTCTTTAGCCGCTCCTTAATCTTGTTGTGAAGCTCTTGCATCTCCACTGCAAAATCTTCTGCTCTAGCACTTCTGAATTCACTTTGTTCTAAGTCCCTCAACTAAGATACTCCTATCGGTTTCATTCCATACGTTATCTGGAATGGGCTCTGTCATGTTCTTTTGTTAGGTGAATTGTTATATGAAAATTCTGCTTGTGGCAGAATCTGATCCCGCTGACTGTGATGTTCAACTACTAATCTCCTCAATAAATATCCTAGACTTTGGTTCACTACCTCGGTCTGTCCATCTGTCTGAGGGTGATATGGTGAGATAAAATACAATTATGTTCCCAGCTTCTTCCATAGTGTTCTCTAGAAATGACCAACAAATTTAGTATCGCTGTCCGAAACAATACTCCTGGGTAAGCCATGAAGTCTAACAACTTCTTTGAAAAACATGTTTGCAATGTGAGTTGCATCACTAGTTTTCTTACATGGAATGAAAGAGCCATTTTAGAGAACCTGTCAACTACCACGAATATGGAATCAGAACCCCTCTATGTCCTCGACAATCTTAACACAAAATCTATGCTTACCACATCCCATAGCCTCTCTGGTACTAGTAATGGTTGATACAATCCTGTATTCTGTCTTTTCCCTTTTGCGTGTTGGAAAATTTTGCATTTGTTCAAAAATTTCTTGACATCTGTCATCATCCCTAGCCAATAATATAAATTTTTCAGCTGCACAAATGTTTTTTCATGGTCGAAATGTCCAACCAATCCCCCACTATGTTTTTCCTTCAGAAGATTCTCTCTCAAGGAACCCTTCGGAACTCACAATTGATTTCCCTTGAATAAAATTCCATCCTGAATCAAATACTCAAGCCATTGGATTCTATCTCTGAGAACTAGATTCTCACATGATTCATAAGCATCTTTAAAATCTAGATCATCTCTGTACATATCCTTAAGGCTATCAAAACCTAAGGTCTTCACATGAAACTCCTATGAAATTAAACATTTCCTGCTCAAAGAATCAACAACCTTGTTAGCAGTTCCAGAAATGTGCTTTATAAAAAAATTAAAGTTCTACATATATTCAACCCATTTCGCATGTTTCTGGTTCAATTTCTCTTGTCGACTTATTAATTGTAAAGCATGGTTGTCTCTATGCAAGACAAACTCCTTTGGAACTAAGTAATGCCTCCACTTCTTTAGCGACTGTATGACTGCATATAAATCTTTATCATACATGGAATATTTCATCTTGGTCTCGTTCAACTTCTCACTGAAGTATGCAATCATCTTGTTGTCTTGACTTAATACTGCTCCAATCGCAAATCCACTTGTGTCAAATCTGACTTGAAATGTTTTACTGAACTTGAAATCTGGCGGAGACCAAAACTATTTTTTGGTTATCTTACCCTTCCAACAACTTTATTTTTCTCTGCTTCTTACGTCCAATGAAAATATTTGTGTCTTTTCTTGATTTTTTCCATAATTGGTGCACATATCCCACTTGAAATTCTGATGAACTTCCTGTAAAAATAGCCAATCCATGGAATCTTCGAACTAGAGATTCTCCTTGGCGATGGCCAATATTTGATTGCTCTTACCTTTTCCATATCCATCTTTAACTCATTCGCAGATCCACTTGAAACCCAAGTAAATGAGTTTAGTCTTCATGAAGATGACTTTCTGATTTATCAACAATTTCTCTTGTTGTAACCTCCTCATTCCTGTGACTAAATTCTTAGGATGTTCTCCTTGAGTCTTACTAAATATCAATATATCATCAAGATACACAATTACAAATTTTCCAATCAAACCTTTCAAGACTTTGTTCATCAATCTCATAAAAGTATTGGGTGCATTCATCAAACCAAATAGCACGACAAGCCGTTCATGTGATCCTTTATTCATCTTGAATGTTTTCTTCCATTCATCACCTTCTCTCATTCAAATCTAATGATGTCACGCTTTTCAAATCATTTTTGAAAAAACCTTTGATCCACTTAAGAAATACATCAAGTCATCCATCCTCGGTAAAAGGAAATATATACCTAATGGTGATTTTGTTTGTAGATCTTGATGCACACATTCTCCAACCACCATCCTTTTTCGGACTTATCAGCCCAGAATTACGGTCATGGACTCAAGATTTCTCTAACCAATCCTTTATCCTGCAGATCTTGTACCTGCCTTTTGAATTCCTTGTTCTCCTGAGGCGTCAATATGTACGCTAGTTTGTTTGGTAAACTCGCTCTTGTTATGAGGTCAATGTGATGGCTTATATGTAATGATGAAGTGACAACAAACAAGGTAATTCATCCACCACTATATCGGTGAAATTCTCCAACATTTCCTAAATTTCCTCTGGTAGATCGTCTATATTGGTACTTGTCAAAATGACTCTAGGTTTTATCACTACAACAAAGCGCATTTATTCTTCTTTCTTGACCTCATCAAGGAATATTCTTCTACTCATGAGAGTATAGTATTTCTTGTTTCTTTTTTAACCCTTTTTGTCTTCAATTGGAAACAACATATCGCGTTCTACCATTCTTCTCAAGGTTAGCAAGTGCTTTCTCCCATCATGAACAAAATTTCTGTCATATTTCTATGGTCTCCCCAACATAATATGAAATGAGACATCCATGGCTATAAAATCACATAATATTTCGTCTCTGTAACCCCATCTTAAATTCAACTAAACAATGTTTTAATGAATGTTACTGATGCCCTTTTGCAACCATGAGACTACGTATGGGCTCAAATGTGAGGCAGGTCTCAATTCATATTTTACACCATTTTTGTGGATACTGAATTATCTTTCCTTCCACTATCCACTATTAACTTGCATACCCTATCCTTGTGGTTTTGCAAAGTGGTTCAAGCTCAGAAACTATTTCTTTGGACTGATTCTCTATCTCCTTCTCTAGCTTTAAAATTTTTCCTCATCATTAAGGATATCCCATATACGCATATTTTTCCTCAACATTTCGCCTTTGTGTTTTTGAAATGTGAGCTTCACCTTATCCTCCATCTCTTTTTCTCGGGACATTCCCATAAGACTTATGCCCAATCTTTCCACAAACAAAACATTTTATCTCACCGCCTTTTCCTCTTAGATAGAAACTCATGGAAGAAGTGTTCATGTAGGCATGTTCAACTCTTATTGTGAGCTTCTTCCTCTTTTAGGGTGAGTATGAGCTTTCTTTTCTTCATTCTTGGGATTTTTCACTCTATATTGGGCAATTTATTTGCCCCTGCTGCTTTGACTTCTACCTCTTCCTCTTTGACTTTGTTTTCAAGCCAATTTCTCTTCAACCTTGAGAGAAATCTAATAAGGATCTTCCACATTTCTAATCGTCACCATGCTCATCTCATCCAGAATTTCATATCACAGACCATTCATGTATCGGAAACCTTTTCATCATCACTTTCTCGATGAACTTCTCTAATTTTTATCATGTATAACTCCTTAGTGTACTCTTTCACCAGCTGTCATTGTTGCTACGTCTCAAATTACTTGCATTCTTCAAAGCAGTTAATGTAATTGTTGGTAATCTCACGAATTTATGGTGGCTTTTATCTTTGCAGCCATTCTATCCCAAATTTTGATATTTTTCTTTCCTTTGCAAAGCCTGTCAACCTGCAGTTCATCCCACCGCAGTGTTGCATGCCCTTTAAGTCCTGAGTATTAACATGTTTCACTTCCTTATCTTCCTCGACATCCTCATGGTCGAATTATTTATCCATGGCTCTAAACCAATCTAGCATCTCTTCAATGTCTAAGTTTCCTTCATACATGGAGGCCATTCCATTTTTTTCTCTGGACCCTATTCTTGCAACATCTCTGAATATATGTTCTTCCTCAACATCCTCAACTACAACTTATTCTTGATGAGGCCTTGCTTCATTTTTGTTCTCGGATTCACTGGCATCTCTAGCATCAGCTGTTCGTTTTTGCATTGTCTCCATAGCATCTAGTCGAGCATGGAGTTCTCTCATTTTCCTTTCCATGTCTGGATTGGGAATTGGTCTTTCTTGATGTCTTCTGGGTGGAATTGTTCAAATATGTTCCTCGTGGAATTTAAAATCTAGTCTCTAATACCAGCTGATGCAGACACACCTACCTCGGCCGGAGTTTTGCATGACCTCTCGGTCTAAGGATCATTCCTAATATCCCCATTGAGTCTAGTTGACTCTTTGATTCCCCACAAAGTCCTTAGCACATAAATTTCTATCCACGGGTCCTTCTTAGGAGTTAAGCCTATAATGAACAAAGCACTAAGTGCCAACTCACATCAATGTGACCAACTGACGTGACCCTGCACTCCACCAAAAATGTATATCAGGTTTCGCGATTTCACAACCCCTAGTATGAGTTTTTTGACTCCTTCCTTCCCCGAAACCATGAAAGGATAAAGGGTCCTTTGATTCCTCCCTTGACATTACTTAATGTGGCCTCTGTCTAAAACACAGGACCCAAATTTTTTTGACACTTGGTACACATATCGGTGATTTTCAATGCAACAACACCCTCCATTGATAGCTAAAATCATGGCAACTCCTCATCACAATCAACAGCTTTGAGCAACGGTTGTGGTAATAATTAGTAGAGACTTCATAGATGAGTTCTCAGCTCCTCAACCTACGAGTCTAGCGTATTCCCACACCCAGCGACTTCGAAATGGTGAATTTGAGCATCACGATCCAATGACCCTCGTCGATCGGCGGATCCAATGGCCACTATCCCCCCTGATATTAGGAGTGATGAAAGACATTCAACCTTTGTCTCCTCGCGAGTCTACAATATCCAATGGTTCACATAACTTCGTTGATTCTCCCTCCGAGAATTTCAACCATCGTTCGGAATTCAGACTCATGACTCTGATAAGCGTCTTCTTCTTCTAGAAATTAACTTACGCAAGGAATTTTGAACTTCCTCTTCCCTTGAACACTTCAAGGTTCTAACCCTTCTGAATTTTAACTCTCACTATAACTCCTAGAATCTAAGGAATCCATGCACGCACACCTTGTGACATTCACAATGATCCCTAGTTATTTCACTCTTCAACTTTGTGCACTCCTTGCAATAGCAGTTCTTCAACCTTTATCCTCGGTTGTAAAATTGGACTTCAAATCACCGATGCACATTGCATGGATGCATGCGATACCTACGCCATTTCTATGATAATAACGATTATCCCTCTTGAGCTTTAGGATAAAACTTCGAGGAACTCTGTCAACTCTATCGCGAGGGCCTTCCATTTGTACTCCTTACAAGAATCCTCAAGACAAGAAAAATTTGAAACTCATACTTCTCCTCTCGGAGACTTCATACATTCAACATGAAATCAAGATCATATGAACACATAGCATGGAAACACATGCATAACAAAGAAACAAAACAAACGTAAACATACAATTAAAATAGATGTAAACAACAAGCACCAAAACACCATGAAATGGAATCAAAGCATTTTAATATTAATCCCAATGCTCATATACATGGTTCAATAGAAACAACTATCTTGCTTATACCATCCTACAATCTCTTTTCTTATCTATTCTCTTACTCTCTACATCTCTACAACTTACAATGAGAATTATCCCTGAATACAATACATACGGGGGAGATTTCTAGAGTTTTTCCTCTTACAACTCTAGCTACATAATCAGAATTAAGGATACCTACTTTGCATTCATTACAGTTAAATGCCTCCATATCCTAGCAGTGAACAGCGTTCATGATATGTTTACAATCTCCAAAAAGATAAATGCAAATATGTTCTCCTAACTATTACATTAATGTTCCTTCATTCAAAATTCAAAATGTCTCAAAATAATGTGGTGAAATTCCATTTGTCCTTGCCTTTGCACTTTCTTTATGGGATCACTTGCGATGATCCTTCATCAAATATCAAATCTTAGAAGGACACATGAGGACATAGAGTGAATGAAGATCAAATCTGAGGAAGGAAAGCATTGCATGGTATATGGAGTTAGAAGAAGAATTGAAACGGTATGAAGAAATTTGTGATTGTGTTGATCCTGACCGGATCAATATTCCCTTGATAAAATATCATGAGGGTTAGCAAATGCAAAGATGAAAGCTTGGAAAGAAAAGTGTAATATGAGGTGAGAAGCCTCAACAATTGTCCAATCAGTGAAGCCTCAACAACCGTCAATCAAGAAATTGACCTGTTGACCATCTCATAATAAGTACTTTGGTCCTTATAGTGATTATGGGCTTAGGACCATTCGGAGGATCATGTTGCGTTGGATCATAAAGCTAGATCCAATGGCAGGTGTGAGCCGAGAAATTGGCCAGATGAATCAGGAGAGTGGAGCGGAATTAGAGGGGTTGTCTCTAAATAGCCCAAATTAGATTTTGGAATATGAACCACCACAGTGAGTTTACTTGGCTACATTGGCAGCCAGGTCTTTAAGAAAGAAAAACCAAAGAGAAAACTAGCATAAACTAATCTAACTAAAACAAATAAAACTAACTAAAACTGGTATTAAAACTAAAACAAACTAAAACTAACTAAAATAAAAGAGCTAATGCAAAATAATTGGCCACTAATCTAATTAGACAAGCTACTATATAAAGCTAAGGCAAATGCAGCATATAACTGTTATATACAGTCTACTAATTACTATTATAATAACTCAAATCAGATATCTAATTATCGGTTGCGATGTTACTTATTCTGGAAATGTACAATATAAAACCAGTCTGATTTAATTAAGAGCACACTTAGAATAACTAATGTGTTTATGTCTAAGGCAGTAAGAGATATGAACATTTTTATATTTAATGCAAAAGAGTAAAAACTTACTAGAATTAAACAATCTAATATATTTCTTGAAATTAAACAATCTAATATAAATGTAATTAAACTTATATCTAAATTAAACTACTTAAATGAAAACAAAAAAAAGATTATCGTGCAGGCTCTAATGCGATAAGATTGTATGATAACTCTACTAAGATGAATTGGGAAGGGAAGCTTCGCTTTGGTTGATGCATAAAGATTCTAAGTAAGCTTGATGGTGTGTTTCTCTTTGAGTGGTTTCTGGGACAAACAAGACATAAAAATCCTGTAACAATCTTATGATTATCAATTTACAATAAAGGAAACTGTTATGCAAAAACTTATATTTAACAATTCAATTCATGAAGAGATAAACCTGTCATTCTAAGAAATTGAATTAAACAATTGTTATGTCTTTTATACACTTGGAAGAAATGAGATATGGATTACAATGATTAAAGAATTATCATTTGCACTTGATTTAGATAGCTAAAGTAGTCATAAATCGGTCTAAATTGATATACACAACATGAAACAAGATATTGATATAATGAAAAGCTAAAACTGTGACAAAACACCAAATTATTCTTGATTAAATTGAAACTCCATTATCCTTGTTCTCCCTTGAATGGGGATCTCATTCAGTCTGTATTAAAACTCCATTATCCTTGTTCTCCCTTGAATGAGGATCTCATTATTACAAAAATAATAAGTATATATAAGTCTCTCCACAGGGTAAAACCTCCCTGTGGATAATATCAAAATGTTTTACAAAATCTGGGAAATATCCCAAAATCTACTAAACTAGGAAATCAAAATGCAAGTGAAATCTTTGAAATATCTGCTAACTTCTCAACAAAGCCACTGCCATTTCGAATTGATCTGCAATAGACCAAAAATAACCAATTAGAAAGACATTTCATCAACAAAATAATAAAAAATTGATCCTACAGACTTAGCTACAGAATCATCTAATTATGTAGCTAGTCTAAAATAGCATACAAGACCAGATAGCAATCAAATGAAATCTTTTCAAAAGAATCAAATCCAATTTAATTTTCTTTTAATAAACATCCAAAACGAATCACTATAATTCCAATGAGTTTATCATTCAAATTTAAACCAAATCGAAAAGTGATTCGAACGAAACAGGATAAGAATGCTCTGTTTTTTTAATCGCCATAAAATATGGTCAAACCATAACATGACTGTTTCATATCAAATTAAATCAAATGGTGAATCATATCGTATGAGATACGATGTAATCATAATCAATACAATCATAATTGATACAATCATAATTGAACACAATCAAAATTGATTCGCTACGGCTGTAACAATGTGTATAAGGTTCATATTGTTTTAATCAAATACCAATATGGAAAGACTATTATGATTATAGTCAAATAAAACATTCATAACAGCATCAAACTTCGCCATAGATTTTGATCGTTGAGCATTTACAAAGTCGACAGATAGGATCACATAGTAATCGTAACCATCAACAGCAGTGATAACCATAAACTGGGCAACAATCAAATAAATCGTAACTGAGTTAAAAATAGAAACACATCGTAATCCTAGGCATAATCATTTTCGTTCCCACATCAAATTTAAACAATATATTTGTTGCAATATGAACCAAGCTGATAACACGGTCAAACAATGTGAATCGATTAGTTGGGTATAACAGTTATGACTCATATCTATTCGCAATTTGGTTATGCCTTAACAAAATGGTATTCGAATTGGTCAAAAGACATGGAATAAAATCTTAACAGCTAACCATTATTGCCAACCACATCGTATAGACTATAACCAATTTCGAATCGAACATTGACTGTGTTTGAAATTGAAATACCAGAAACATCCTGTGTTTAGAAAAGATATTAACAACTTCAATAAGCAACAGAGTATTCAATTGAAACCAAATTAAAACAATCAAATCCATAACACGATCAATCGAATCAAAGCTAAATCCTATCAAAGATAATTCGGGAAACGGAATTCAATTAATCAAAACAAAACTATATACAATAACGCATGCTTATGTGTCAAAACAAATCCACGTTGTAAACAGAGCTTATGAGTTTGGCATATAAACAGGTGATAATCATACCAGTGAGACTGCTCGAGCTATGCCAATTTTGAATTGACGAACGTTGTAGCCGACTCCACATTTTTAAACAGAATCGAACCTGTTGTACATTGTTTCTTATCAATGGCTATCGGTTTATTCTTTTGATTGGTGAGCGTCGCAACTTGATCCTCTAGAGCATGAATTCTGGACTGTAGCATTGGCACATCAAGGTAATACCTTTCTAACCATGAGCCATACTGATCACATGGTGGAGCAGCTGATTAAGATAGAGCAGGAGGGGGTTTTGACGAGTCAACGAGGGTTTCACAAGGCATTTTGATGCCTGGATAATTAGGATCACTTTGCAAGCAAGGTGGTAGGTTTTTGACAAAATCGTATGAGGGTTTGTTACACAGACCTTCAGAATAGGGATACTCACTTGCTAGGTAGCGTTCCACCTCCGAGTCAGAATCTTCACTCACCATGATAGGGTCAGGGTTGACAGGAGATCTTGGTTTGTTTCTTTCCATGCGAGAGATTAATCGGGCATTCTTCTTACCTTTAGAATGCACAGTAGGTTTGGCCTTAGGCCTTTTAGCCATGGGTTTAGCAGTTTCCACATCCTCGGCGACATAATTGGGTAGGTTACTAGGTGAGTCGGGTAGGGGTTTAGGTAATAGAGCACTGTAAGGCACAGGGGGTACTCACTTGCTCTCCCTCACCACAGGTTTATCAACCTGTGGTGGGCTTGAGTTCTCAAAATTATTTCGAATGAGAAAATCATTCCAACAGTCTCGGCGTAACCCCAAATGACAAACCACAAGCATTTTAATTAACCCAAAGTTAAAAAGGTTGTTATCGGCCTGATTTTGTTTGTATCTTTTGGACATTTTGAACAGACTCCTCTGCAAGTAATAAGGCAGATTAAGCTCATAGCCCATTAAAACCATAAGTAGCCGAAGGTGTTACAAGAAAACAAAACCATACTGGCCCTCACAGGTGATAAACTGCTTGGTTATCATCAGCAAGTCGTGCCAACGTTGCTTGAGCATATTTGCGGGTAAACCTTTGTCACATGAGCTCACCCTTCATGACTGGAAGAGGAATTTCCATGTGACATCTTCCACTTTGCAATTTTTTGACCACTTCTATCTAGTAGTAGGTAGACCGGTAGCTAAACTGAGAAATTGCTCGTCAATTTCCAACTGTACATCCCCAACCTTGGCTCGGCAGCCATCAAAAGTTAACGTGAATTGTCGAGCCACACAAGGGTTAAAGCCATCAAACTTTCGTATGAACGGGGGCCATCCAAATTCCTCAAGGTCACTGTAAGCACCATCGAACATCAACAAATCTTGGAAACCATTGGGCTCGGCCCTTACGACTGGAGCCATGGCGTGGGCACATGGTAGGGTTCGTATAAACAACAACACACAGGAGCAAAGATCGTTTGGGCTAACAGCTGCGAACGATGAAAGGGGAAGTGAATTAATTTGCGCGTGCGAGGGTGGTGGGATTATCACCGCCATGCAGCATAGTAATAGCACACTACAACATTGTTCAATCAATCATAATATCATTTAAACCATGTTAATCGGCCAACCCAAGGATTAAACGGTGGATAGTATACCAATATGCCAATGTATCATTTGAAATCATGAATGTTCAATACGAAATCAAACCCAAAGGTAAATGTTTATCCAATCGTGCCATTGCACAACTTCAAACTAATTCCATTCAACATGAAATCAAACTCATATGTTATCCACGCGCTTGCTACATAATGTGTAATCAAAGTTTATAAAACATTGTGACAAGAGGTAAAATCGATAAGCCAAAAGCCTATAATAATAAGGATCATATCATATAAAAACCAAAATCAACCATGACCCCTATATAATCAAGTATAACTCTTAAATTTACATGCTCAATGCCTTATCAATCAAGTTGCACCATCAAAGCAAGAATAGGCAAATGGTCATAGTTCGAAAAATCATTCCAGCCACTTGATAAAAAATCAAAGGTAAGTACCACTCAAAATATCGATAAAAACTATGATAGTTCAAATAACGATAGAGGAGTTTTCACGCTTTTAGTCGTGAATACTAAATCGAACAATTTGCAAGTGTCACATGAAATGAAAATATTGTCTATTTGCAAAATGCGATGGAAATTTGAAGTTCAGGAGACATAGGTGTAGGCAGTTTTTAGGGAAATTGAAAAAATTGAATTGGCTGCCAACACAGGGATGAATTGCGGGGAGAAAAAGAAGAATCAAACGACTTGCTATTTCCAATCCGCAATGGGTGTAGATCATCAGATATTATAGACTCGAAGACGGAAGACTGTGGTTGATCCAAAAAATGATCATTTTAAGCCAGATTAAGACGTGACCGTCAGATGCGCAATCACTAGATCAATGGAAGGGATAAATTACGGAGATTGAAAGCAGAATTAAACGACTCGCTAGTTCCAATCCTGCAATTGGCCTAGATCGTCAGATTTCATAGACTTGAATATCGATGATTGTGGTTGATCCAACAAATGATCAGTTTAAATAATATTATGTCGTGACCATCGGATGCACAATCACTAGATCAACGACAAGGATAGATTGAAGAGATTGAAAGGATAATTAAGCATCATGTTATTTCCAATCCCACAATTAGTCAGGACCGTCAGATCTTATAGCTTTAAATATCGATGACTGTGTTTGACTCACCAACAATGTACAACTTCAAATTTCAGAGTTTGGGTATCAAATTAAACCACTCGCAAGTTGTGGTTCTACAATCATTGTCAACCGTTGATCTGCTTCGAGTGTTTTCATAACCGTTGGATCACTTTAAAGTGGAAGGATAGGATAAGAGGGGCTAAAGGGTTGAGAATTTGATTATCCGAATACCTTTCAGTCATCGGATCAAACCCAAATTCCTATCAACCATCATATCATTCTCAAGTGGAAGGATGGGATAAGTGAGGTAATATCTGAGATCTCATTTATGCGAATTTCCGTCAGTCATTGGATCACTCTAAGTGGGAGGACATGATAAGCTAGAAGAGATGCACCGTAGATACATCAAGCCATCGATATAAGAACATCATCGATGAACAAAGTTTAGTTTGGGTCCAAAGTTGTGAGGAGGTTACGCTCTAGAGAAATCTCACTTCAAGAATTTAGTTTGATATTTGAAATACCCGAAGCCCAGAAATCCGAAATGAATAAGGACTATCATATTTTGAGAGAATGCGATGACCGTTAGATCAAGTAGACCACATCTACAGACCATGTCAGTAGACCACATCAACATGGACATGTGGCAGACCATGTCTACAAGGACATGTGGTAGACCATGTCAGGAGACCACATCAGGATGGACATGTGGTAGACCATGTCAGTAGACCACGTCTACTAGGACATGTGACAGAACACGTCAGAAGACCGTGTCAACAAGTACACATGGAATAATCATATGATGACAAGTGTCAAGAGTAAATTGGCTTGTGCCATGTCAACAAGTGACATAATCAAGTTACGCCACTCCAGGATATTTTCTTCGAGAGTTTCACCACCAGGAAATGTCAAAAGTCCCAAAGTCCCGAAGGATGAAGGTCTGAAATCTCTCTCAACTGTCGATATAATATACATCATGAGTTAGGAAAACCATTATATCTAGGAGAAGAACATGTACCACAGAAAGAGATCTCGACTATTGATCTGAAAGGGACACGCATCAACGGATTGACAGCTCCCAAAGATTGACATAGGGAGGAAAGAAGGGGTTGATATTTGAAATCTCCAAAGTCCGGAGACCCGAAGGAGATCTGGACCATCGATTTGATGTCGGTTGTACTCTCAACCATTGATAAAATATAGTGGAAGGATAACGTAAGAATAATATATGAAGTCCCAAAGTGGACACGAGTCGTTCGATCAGAATATCACTTCGGGCGAATTCTTAACCATTGATCATAATACAGGTCCAAGGATCGAATCTGACCATTGATTTGGTTCCGCGAAGTAAACTTGAATCGTCCAATCTATTCAACAAAATCCCATCTGGGATATTGAATCATGATCGTTGAATTGATAAGCGCTCAAGCGTTCATCTCACCAAATGCCTGAATAACCCCATTGGTCATATGGTAAAGAGACTTAAAAGGGAGAATGTAATGCGTCACTTAAATTTACAAGGTTTTGGTTCTATGCCAATGATCATATGAGCATGGTTTGAAGGAAGCATTTATTTTTATTATCACATAGACGAACGAAATCGATCCATGCCTATGATCGATTTATGAAAGTGAAGGGGATTCGAGGTGTAAAATTGAAGACCCAAAACAATGATATTTGGTGGTCCCAAAGTTGTTAATGAACAATTTGGTTATAACTTGTTTCACAGGTCATCTCAACAAATTAAATAAGATCTGAGCATAAGAAAGTATAAATACAACCATGATTGGTTCGCTAGATGGTGTGCTTGTATAAAGATTGTGGGCTTGTGAAAAGAGATGCTCACTGAGGAAGAGTGGCCTATAGAGAAAAATGAAGGAGATGCAGACCTGAGGTCCGTGCGAATATTAGAGAGAAGAAGAAGTGAATAAGGCATGAATATTAGAGGAAAGATGAAGTGAAGAAGGCATGAATATTAGAGGAAAGACGAAGTGAGGAAGGCAAGAATTACAGAGATATGATGAAGTGCAGTAATGAGTGTTGATGGTATACTTCTGATCTGAAACAAAATTGATTCAATAATGGATCACTGCTACTAGAGTTGGTTGAACTACTATATGAACTCTAATTGGATAGACTGTGTTCTATCAACAAGCTGGGTCTTGCTTAAGAGTTGGTGGTATCCGAGGAGTTGGTGATCCTTACTTCAGTTGGTGTTGATACATAATAGTTGTTGTTGGGAAAAATTATATTACTATATTCACATATATATACATATCAATTATAAAAAAGATTACACAAACATCTGGTATATGTTGTGTCCATTGTGAGGATTTGATTGTTCTTAATCTGTTCAATTATGTTTTAACTGCTAACTTGTAAGAAGAAAATTTAGAAAATTCCACACACTAATTCACCTCTCACCCTCTTAGTGTGGGCGGTGCATTCAACATGTACTGCAAAGCATGATTATCAGTCTATAGAATAAACGCCTTTGGAATGAGATAATGTCTCCACTTTTTCAAATCTTGAATTATAGCATAAAATTCCTTTTCATGTGTTGAATATTTCTTCTTAGCATCATTCATCTTCTCACTGAAATAATAAACGCGCTTATCATCTTGGCTTAAAACTGCGCCAATGGCCACTCCACTTGCATCACATTTTACCCTGAAAGTCTTCTTAAAGTATAGAAGAAATAAAATAGCATGTCATGTTATCTTTTCTTTCAACACTCTAAATCCTTTCTAGGATTCTTTTGTCTAGTCAAAAGAACCATGCTCCTCCTTTATAGTATCCAATGTGGGTCTACAAATACTGCTGAAATTTCTAATGAAAATTTTGTAAAATCTCACCAACCCATGAAAACTTCTTACTTCAAACACACTTCTTGGAGAAGGCCACTCTCTTATATCCCTCACCTTTTATGGATCCATATTCAATTCATTTGAAGATATTACAAATGCCAAATACACAAGTTATGTCTTCATAGAAGAACATTTCTTAAAATTCACCAACAATTTTTCTTGTTGCAACCTTCTCAACACCATATTCAAGTGTCTTAAATGCTCCTCTTCAGTATTAGTGAAAACTAGAATATCATCCAAATAAACAATCATAAACTTCCCAATAAAATATTTGAGCACTTCATTCATCAACCTCATGAATGTAATTGGTTCATTCGTTAAGACAAACGGCATAACAAGCCACTCATTCAATCCTTCATTTCTTTTGAATGATTTTTTCCATTCATCTCCCTCTCTCATTCTTATCTAATGATGACCACTTTTCAGTTCTATCTTGGAAAAATAACAAGCTCCACTCAAAACAATCCTCCAAATAATCCATTCTTGGTAAAGGAAATCTATACATGATGGTTATATTGTTGATGGATCTAGAATCTGTGTACACTCTCCAGCCTCCATCCTTCTTTGGACTCGACACAATTGGTATTTCACATGGGCTCAAGATTTCTCTGATCAAACCTTTCTCCAACAACTCTTGGACCCACTCCTTAAACCCTTCATTCTATTTAGGGATCAATATGTATGCTTCTTTGTTCTGCAAACTTGTTCCTCGAATAAGGTCAATATGGTGACTAATACTCATGATGGGTGGTAAAGTATGAGGTAACTCATGCACCACAATGTCAACGAAATCATTCAATAACTCCTAAAATTTCACAGGAAAATCATTCATAGAAGTTCTTGTAAGGATGAATCTCATCTTACCTATAACAACAAACTGCATTTCTTGGTCTTTCTTGACTTATTTCAAGAGCGCCTTCCCACTCATGAGAAGTATACTAGGACTAGCCTCTTGTTTGAATCCTTTATCTTCTATTGGCAACAACATATGATTACACCCATTTTTCTCAAGGGTATAAGTATTCTTCCTCCCAATATGTATGACATTCTTATCATATTTACACGTTATTCCCAACAGAACATGAAAAACATCCATAGGTATGACATCACATAAAAATTCATCCCTATAACCACATATTTTAAACTCAAGTTTACACTGTCGACTTACCATGACTTGATTTCCTTTCTGCAACCACGACATCTAGTATGGATTCGTATGTGTTTTCGCCTCCAAATTTATCTTTTCCACCATATTGGTGGATACCAAGTTGTCATTACTTCCACTATTTATGATCACTTTACATACTTTGTCTTTGGTTTTGCAAACAGTTCTAAACATACTATTTCTATGAACTAGTTCTCATATTTATTTTTATGGATTTACGAGATATTTCCTCGTCATGATGGATATTCCTTCTTCAAATTATTCTTCCTTCATCTTTGTATCCACATTCTTATGTTGTGCCTCAGAAATGTGATATTCTTTAACTCCTACGTTCTTCTTTTCAAGACATTCCCAAGACATGTTCCCTGTTTTCCCACAAGCATAACACTTCACTTCTCCTCCTATTCCTCTTCCTATACCTCTAGGAAAAGGATTTTTTCCTCTAGAGTGTCCTCCTCTAGAACTTCCTCCTCTCTTTGTCTGACTATTAAATCCTCCAACTTCTCCCCTTAATTTCTGAAAAATTTCTCTAGTGATTCCTCTTCCTTTGTCTGGACTCTTTCCTCTGCCTCTATGACTTTTCTTCCTTGCTAATTTTTCTTCTACCTTTAGGGATACCTGATAAGCATATTCTACCATCCTCATTGTCATCATAATAATATCATCTTGGATTTCATAACTCAATCCATTAATATACTTAGAAACTTTCTCTTCATCATTCTCCTTGTGTCCTTCTCTTATATTCAACTTATAAAATTCTTTAGTATACTCCTTCACTGGCAAACCTTTCTGTCTCAGGTTATACAACTTTCTGAATAGATTCAATTGTTAATTATTGGGTATGAATTTATCCTTGATCTTAGCTACCATTCTATCCCAGCTCTTAATATTGGACTTACCTTTCCTCCTTCTATCGGCTTGCAACTTATCCCACCATAAAGTTGCATGTCCCTTCAATCTGGTCATTGCATGCTTTACTTTATTCTCATCATCAATATCCTCATAGTCAAACTAATTATTGTTGTGTTGGTTTTGTTACTTGGGTGAGAAAAACAAAAACACTTGCATGTCTAGATGATCCTTCTAGACAATACATAAGTTTGTGAGTGGGTTAAATAATCCAAACATCTATAATAAACAAAGAAACAAACTAAAACAACTAAGAAATACAATTTAGAATGCATGAGACTCTTAGAACCATAAAAAATCAACCAATTACCAAGATAATTATACCAATGGATCAATATATTAGTAGGCAAAAGACCATAGAGAAAAATGATTACTTATGAGTCCCCTCTTCCTCCTTGGGAAGTCTCTTGAGTTTCCTGATGGAGAGGTCTTCTTACAATGGAAGAAAAATGGAAAATGGTGAAGAAAATCAATGCCTATTCCCTCAATATGTGAGTGGAATGGCCTATTGCAATGATTCTTGAAGGCTCTAAAAAGAAAAGATAATTCTCAAGGGAGAATTGAGAAAGAATAACAATACTATGAATATCTCTCTTTCTTAGTGCACCCATGGCTCTTATTTATAGAAATTATTTGAGGAAAAATGTAATTGGTTCTTGGTGTGAATAAGGGGCCTTTTAGGGCACCCTCTAGTCCTTGACCATTCCCCCATTCAGATTTCTCTTAGATATGAAGGTCAAATCAGGTTGGGAGTTGGTGGATAAGTGGTTGGGGGGCCGACAAGATCCATAAATGCCTCGTTCATAGAAGTGCATGACTTTTATCGTACATAGTCGCACACTTGGCACATTTTTCACTTTGAGGGATTTATTCGCCTGCACACACTGTCCATTATATGTGTGCTTCTTTTGGTGAATTTGTGCATGTCAATTTTTTAACCAATTGTATAGTTTTTTCCTTTGCAATGCATTTCAGGTCTACAGGTGAACTAATTGTTGTTGGCATTGCTATATTTCTATAACCATTTGCATGCAATGTTGCGGATGAAATTTCAGTGATAACACTTATCTAAATAACTTATCTAGTCAAGTAGTTCTTCTACATTCAAATTACCTTCATACATTAGGACTTTCATCTTTGCTCTGGTTCCTATCTTAACAAATGCTCTCAGCAATTTCTCCTATGTTGCTTGTTCTCTGTTAAGAACCAAACGTCAATATAGCATATAAAAACCTCAGGAAAAGTACTCAACGCCTTGAAAAAGAGATAATATCAGATAATAAGCCTCTTCAAGGGGGAAACCTCCTTTTACCCCACTTAAATGTTCAAGTACAAGATGATTCAAAATGAAAATGT